>JACGTJ010024893.1:0-10996 GCA_014858695.1 Chrysomya rufifacies | reverse complement strand
CATACATACATACATACATACATACATACTTATATGACTTTGCAAGTACATTTAAAATTGTCATTGAATTGCGCTGTTTAAATCCCTATGGTTAACGTTATTAAAACTGAATTTATAAATTTTGCTATAATCCGGTAAAGTTCAAATGTTATTCTAAAATAAATAATTAATAAGGTTTTTTTAATGTTTTTAAATTAGTCTGTGTATTAGCATATTATGCTTAAATTTATAGTAGGGTAAACTCGAGTATGTATTTTTACACTTCATGGTTTTTTGATCATAGTAATTTTTTAATTTATACGCATACATATAAACATTTATAAATAATTACAAACGTATATTATAACTGCATACATTAATATATTTATGTTCATATGTTTACATGTATATAGGTACGTACAATGAAGTTAATATGAAATTCTTTTAAAACTTATTATCTCATTTATGTATGTATGTATGTATATTTACAATATACTCAAGAGTATTTAAAATTCATCAACGAAGAACAAAAATAAAAAAGAAAATACAGTTTAACGCAAAACTGTATATATTTTTAATTTTTAGAAAAACGTGTTTTAAAATTTCTGAAAAGTTCAAGTCCATTATCTATTATTTACAAGTGAAATGTTTGCAAATGTTGGTCCAATTTTAATAAGTTGGATCTAGAAATGTGATGAATCCGAATTGTGTGTAATATTAAAATGTAAAACACCTAAAATGCTTCTTTTCTTCTTGCAAAACCTGTTTAAGTCAACAAGTTTTAGGTTCTACTGTATATAAATACTGTAATGTTCACTTTTAGTTTCACATTTGTGTAAACACAAAGGTACACATACAAATGTATGTAAATATATTTACTCTTATAACGGTTTAGTATCTGTGAGTGAGTTTATGTTATGGTTGTTGCGCCGTTGTTTTCCACTTCCTTGATATAATTCAATGATTAACATACGACAAACAATTTCACATGCAAACAAATAAATATGTACTTACATTCATGTACAATATATTTTTCTATATATCAACAATCCTCCTTACGTTACAGAACGACAACAACAGTTGAATGTTCATTTTCTTAGCTTATGTTATTGTTGCTATTGAAAATGTTGTTGTTGTCGTTGTTGGCGGTATTGTTCACATGTATGTAAATGATAACCCAGTAGTTTTTGTTGGATGTCGAGAGAACAAAACATTTTCGAACCCATTGCCGATGAATCAAGCATTCTAGCTACTTTAACTCCTTCGCTATTTATACTGACATTTTCATGCTTAAAATGTACATTATACAATTTGATCTTTGAAGGACTCATTACAAGTATGTGTAATATGTTTATTTATTTAAATATTGTTAACATATTTCTATTTAAGTGGAATAAATGTTACTCTAATGCCCCGGAAAGAGTTAACATGTACGTGTTCTAGAACATAAGTTTGTAAAAGTTTAATTGAAAAAATGGGAGAATGAAAACTTATTTTCCTCATCTTCTCGTTTAGAAGAGGTTCTTGTTGGATAGCTAGATAACTTTGGAAAATGTTTTCAATCGCCAGTAAAGAAACTGCAGGTATGTTTTTTTATATAAATATTTGTTGCTTATACACTCACGTCATAAAGTGTATTACTTCCTTTGCACATAATTTGACTTAAAACATGTTTTTGCAGGTTTAAATAGTTATTGTGTTTAAGAAAAAAAAAACTTTCGGGGTGGTCAGTTATGCGTAGTTATTTAACACTAACACTAACTTTCACTATGTTTTGTCGTATTTTCGATATTGCGTTGTTTAGTTTCCATTTTTCATTTTCTTAACTGTGCATCGTTACATTTCGATGTTGCTTTCTGAAAAGACTGCCATAAACGAATTACAAATTTCGCGCAATGAAATATATGTGATTGTTCAATATTTTTCAAAGTGTTTGATTGAAGTTATGACGATTTTTTTGTTTAAAAATGATCCTTGCTACAAGGACATTAACCAGTTAATATTGTTTAAATGAATTCGTCTTTGTGCACTCGAATGAATTTAGGTTTACCCCTATGTTTTAACAAAAATCTAATAAAAAATCTAGTAAAAAACTTAAAATCATTTATAATTATTAAAGTTAGATGTTAATTTAAGAAATAAAAGGATATGGTTATTATTAAAAAAACAACACTAAACATTCATATGTAAATTGTTAGAAAGTTTTTTAATTTATTTTTTTTACTCTCAGTTGGTTTGCTTTTATTGTTACTATGTAAAACTTTAGTATTTGATGTTCTATTATTTGAACAGCCTTTTAATTAGAAATAAAATTACAATTGTCATTTTTTTTGTTGCTAAATACGCCTTTTTTAATTATAGCCTAGAATAAACGTTTCCAACAAATTAAGAAATAATAAGAAGATAATTTACATTTTCCTTAGTAATTTTATGTTTGATGTTTGTTTATTTTAAGAATTTAATATATGTAAACGGCGTAAATAATAAATAACTTTATATTTATCTTATGTTATATTAGGGTTGTTTACGTTGACCTAATTAACGGCTTATATACGAATTTCAATATGTTAATTTCAAACTTCTGTTTTAAAAACGGTGTATGGTTTGAGCTACAAATTTAAAAATATGAATATTTGTATTGAAATTGATTTAAAATATAATTGGTTGAGTAATTGAATTTTTGTTGCTTTACATTTTTACATTTTTTTGGCAATTACCTTTCTATATTCCCATCAAGTGCAGTTTGACACTTAAACTGCATTTTATGACATTTATATCAATTTCAAGTAATATAAAAGCATACATTTGTAAATATGTGCACATATTTTATTTAAAAATACAAAAAAACTCAAAAAATATGACATACATATATTTTGTTATTTTTTGGTTTATCATGACCACAATGATATACAATTTAACACTTGCCAGCAATAAATGACAGAAGAATTACTTATAGAAGGAATAACATGATACATACCATGATATAAGCATTTACAAATATAAAATAATAATAAATACTTGTATATACATATGTATGTGCGTTCACAAATATACCAAAGTATCCTTAAAATAAAATAAAAAAAAATAATAATAACAAAAATAAACTTTTTTTCAACACACGTTCATACACATATAAATTCATACGAGTATTTCTAGTGATGCGGGAATACAATCCATCACAATAGTAAAATACACAAATTGTACATAAATAAATAAAGTCAAACAGCAACAGAAACAACATAAGGACCGAACACTTAATGCTTTACAAAATACAAAGTAAAAAAAAGAACTCTCACACATACACACCAATAATGCTTGTTGCAAAAAAAAAAAAGTAGAATTGATGAATTTTTGTATACAATACAAAACAGACAAGTTAAACAGTTTTATCTCCCTCTCTATTTTAAGTTTTAAGAGTCCTTGACTGTGTTACTTTTTTTCCCTTTATGTTTGTTTGCTGTTGTTGTTCTTCTTAACTGTATCAAAATAAAAAAATGAATGAATGAATGTAAATATGCTTTGTGTTGACCATTTTATTTTTGTTTGAGGCACATCTATATCTATGGTTACCATTATAATATAGAAAAAAATTAAAAAAAAAAAATGTTAAATTTAATAAAAATCTATTTAAAGTTTTATAAAAGTTAAATACACTTGGTTTCAAAATAACAAAAGGAGAATATTTTTTTCTAATAATTTTTTTTTTTACAAAATTCATATCAAAAAGAAAAAAAACTACATCAATCACAAAGAAGTATTTTATTTTAAATACATTAAAGGTTTATATTTTTCTTATCTTTTTTATAACTATAGATATTCTAAACAATTTTAACAATATAAAAGCAGTTTCGAAGGATTATATTTATCTTAACAATTAACATCGTCTCAGACTTTCATCAGGTGTATGTAACAGAATAAAAGATTACTTTGATAAAAGTATAATTAAATGATAACAGTTATTGTGCGAAGTAAAATTTAGCAATTTTTTCCAATATTCTTGCTACTATTTAACAGTCAGTCTAAAATATGTCTAAAAAGGCATATTTTTATGAACGGGCGAACAATTTTTCGCATCTTAGTTTCCCATGATTTACCTTAAATTTCATCTTTGTATGTTCATCCGTTTCATATATACAAAAATGCTCCAAAATGATAGATTTTCATGGTTTTTTGTTTTATAACTTCATAATTCATAATCCATTCCTGCCCATTTTTAAAACCAAACAAAGATAAATATTCGCGCCAAATATCGGGCTTTGAAGAGACAGACAGACAGACGGATGAACATCGCCAGAACGGCTTAGATATACATATATAAGATTATAAGTCGATCTGTTCGTCTGTCTGGTCATATTAACGGTCACATTAACCATTATATGGTAAATGCTTTACTTTATATTTTGTTTTTAACAAAATAATGTTGGTTATTAATATTTCTATCAATATCTATGTAAATACATTAAACTTACAAAATTTGTAGTAATAAATAAAAAATATAAAAATTTAATTATTTATAATAAAAAAACTCATTTTAATATTTAATTGATTGAAAGAAGTAATCAATATACATATGTATACCTTTACATATGGATGATCTATAAATTAATTGTTAATGATGATAAAAAGGAAGTTAAATTTTACGTAATCGTTATCTTTTGAATTTATGCTAATGTATTTGGTACATGTGCTATTTCCATATACATAAATATTACAACTTTACATATTAACAAGCGTGACCACTTTTGTGTTCTTCTTTTACGAATTCAAATTATAAAAAAGTGATTTTATTCTATTAACACGCACAATTGCAAAAATTAACTAACCTTAAAAAATTGGTTAGAATATCATGTCCTTTCGTCCGTCTCTCCGAAAATTTGCCCTTTTTGGTTTGTTAGTAAAGACTACAAAATAGGTTCATAAACAAGTTATGAACTAAAAGTACTAAACATTTGGCAGCATTAAAGTACTCAATATGTACTCCCTGTCTGTGAGACTTCTCATCTTCTCGTGTCTTGCAAGCACAAATTTCTGAGTCATTTTGTGCTTATTAGTACATAATATGTCATAACCATAAGTCCACTTTAAATGTAAAAATACAATATATAGCATTTATTTACATGAATAAAATGCTGTGTATTAAAATATATATAATAAGTAATACCTAACATGAAAAATGATGAAATAATCTGAGACCGAAAAACGTATATATATTCTGAATCCTGGCACGATTATATGTCGACCTGTCTATGTCCGATCGTCAGTATGTTGAAAGCACGACAGAGATCGTAGCTATGAAGCTAGGAAAACCAAATATTTCCCTTATAACGTTCATGAGTAAGAACGTTATAAGGGAAATATTTCAACTTAAAATTTAATGAATCGAGCAAAATAAGTTAATGTAAAAAAATGCTAAATGCTCTCACCCAAAATGACATGTGTGGTTACGTTAGTTTACAATACATATGTATCTAAAAGTAGTAAATCGATAATAATACATTATTAAAAGATTAGTACATTAATGGTAAGTAGTTAAATAATTGGCTAAATCTAATTTGCTTTGTATGAGAATACATACAGCTTGTACTTACATATATAGAGATATACATATGTATATATATAATTATATATTTATGTATATAAATATGATTATATACAACTGTATGGCAATGTGCCTATAAAATCTTTACACACAATCATGTTTAAACATAACATTGAGTAGAGTACAAGTATCTAGTGTTGTACATAAAATGTTAGTTAACTGGGTAAAACACTAATTGCTTGTACGCTTCCGCTATTAACGTTTAACAATAATTATAAACATGGCTTTTACTATAACGACAGCTACACCAATAAAGGCTACTACATGAAAATGTCAACTGGTATGAGAGGAATAAGTAGATATTCATTTGGCTGACTGACTGGCTGGCAGGCTGGCAGGCTGTCTGACTGGTAAGTAAATATTTTGTGGCAGTAATGTACCAATAATATAATAATAACAACAAAAATATACTAAATGAACAACAACAATAATAATAATAATATAGTATAAGCATTGTAAACAAACAAATATTTGCTTAATTTTAATACATGTCTGGTAATAAAACAAAATGAATATGAACGACTCGACAACAAACTCACAACATTGGTAGAATAAATATATACATCTATATACATACATATGATTATATGTTTTCTTGTTTTTGCATAAACATTAAATGTATAAGAACATCACTGTCCTATTGATTAAATATTTAAAATAGGAAAAAACCACTAGTGTTAAAAAATAAAATTAGGTCTTTTGTTGCAAATTTGCAAATTAATTATATTTAGCAGTCTTGTCTTTTATGGTTGTTTAAATGTTTTTCTATAACATTTAAAAGGTGATTTAAAGCATTTTAAGGGGAACAAAATTCAGCCAACTACGATCCAAAATTACATAAGCAATAGACTACAATCTACAATTATGAAGTTTTCGTCAAATAATTAGATAGAATGAAGAAAGTTTAAGACAGAAATCATTTCATGTTTCTGTCCTTCTTCTACATAAGAACACATTTATATGAAGGAAAATAAGTGTAGTTCGCCGACGCTCATTTTTGACTTTTGTTACATTGGATGGTGGTTAGCTAAAGATTTGACCATGCCAAATATAGTCCTTCAACTTGTTTATAAATCGTTTAATAAATGATAAAAAATAGACTACAAAAGTTGTGGTTTCTTAAAACTTTGTTAACTGAAATTTATAACATTTTTAAAATTTCATAAACATTGAAAAATTGACGGAATTTCATTTTAATTGTTGCTCTATTCATTTATAATTTATTGCAAAGGAATATTAAATTTTTCTACAGCCCTTTAAATTAAAAAGAAAAGAAAAGATATTTAAGTAATTTGTTTTTTTGGGCGTTGGACAATAACGTAGACAATAAAGTAAACTTGAATGCGTGACCCATAACAACGAGATGCATAAGTACGATGATAATGATGAGGATGACGATGATAGATACAGCATTATTAGAATCCCAGGTAGAACACTAAAATATTATATAAAATGAAACCAAGAGCTTCAATGGATACAAAAGAAACCAACAAAAATTGTTAATATAAATTAGTTTTAATTGCTTACTCTTGTTTACGTTGTCGTTGTTGTTGTTGTTGTTTTTGTTGCTGCTGATGTTATTGTTCATGTTGGTTTGGCTTGTGACTTCATTAAGCATTTCCCACGTGTATTGCAATAATAACAACAACATCAAGAGCATGAAATAATATAAAACTGCCTCCTGTTACCGAATAAATTCCAGCCGAAACAAGTATTTATAAAATATCAAGCCACAAAAGTGACTATAATTTAAAACAAATCTCTCTCTGCCCCCCGCACTTAAGGGCCATAAAGGCTCACAGACTAGAGAGATAGACATAGATGGCAAGAGAAAGGAGTTAGGTAGGCGATGAGAATTTTATAAGCACTACTTGTTAACAAACCAAAAAGTAAAAAAAAGAAACACATTTAAAAATTTTTAAATGAGCTTAAATACAAAATCACATGCGACTTCGAATAGAGCAGTGATGAGGAGGAAAAAAATCATAAAATGAGTGGAATCCGACAACCACGAGAATCGTGTAATAAACGTCGTATAAAAAATAAAACAACCCTTTTACTCTGGGGTACAATCTATGTGTAAATACTAACGAAACATGGAAATGCGTAATGCTGTTCGAAGGACTTGTTATGATGGGTCGGTGTAGTTTAGTAGGGATTGGTTTGGTATGGTTTGGTTTGGTTTGATGAAAATAACTCCTAACATTTGTTACTGTTAATAACATTAATATAATACGTTCATCCTATGTGGCATAGAGGTTGTAACCACTGTACCAGTTCTGATATTCAGGTGGCGGCAGGGGTAAGGATTTCGTAAACAAATTGCCAAATTTGTTAGCTTCTCTCTTAAGCTTACATTATATTTATGTGAATGTAGCAAAGAACAAAAAAACTGGCAATTTCCGTTTCATAAAACATGATTTTATTTCAATGATAAAACAACACAAAATAACAAAAACAAAATCTTTTTATTTACACTCTTATGACATGTTTCTTTTATGAGTTTTTATTTTTGTGTACTTTCTCATGATTTACATACATATGTGTGTATGTACGTGTATATGTATGTGTGTATGATCATGTGTATATTGCTACTATATTTATACTAGCACATTGTTTGAGTGTGTTTAGAAAATTAAAATACTCGTTTAAATGAACATGTTAAGAAAAATTATTGTTAATTGTTTTTAACAACTTAATTAACACATAGACATTTTTAATTCAATTCTTTACAGAGATTTTAATTAATTTTTTATATTATTTTAGGAAGAACAATTACACGATACATTTTCTACAATATTTATATTTATTTTATCTCTTAAATATTTTGGTGTTCCTTTTTAAGTAATTAACCTCAGATGTGTATTCAAAAGTTTTAATCACAGACAATTTTTTGTCGTTGAAAATTTTCTTTGGAACTTTTTGCCATCCAATAAACAAACACACTGTATTAAATGTAACAGTTGTTTATTTTTCTGCTCTCTAATTTATACATCGATTAATTCTACTTTTTTCGTTAAATATGAAAATATTTCTTCAAGCCTTCACTGTATTTTGATGCCTCTTTTTCAAAAAACGCAAAAACGAAAGAAAAAATTATTTAAATAGAAAACTTTTGCCAATATCTTTCATTGCTCAATACATTTGCTGTTCATGTTTCTACTTGATGGCACTTGTTAGAATCGTTCTTTAATGTTCAACAATTAATTGTTGCGTTGTTGTGTGTTCAAAGGATTTTAAATAATTATCATGGACTGAATGACTGAACGAGTACTGAGTTTCGAGTAGATTTATGTATAATATTGTTGGTGTTGAAAGTTATTAAAAATGTATTTTGAATAATTAATTATTTTTTGGTTATTTTGTCTTGTTGGGCCAATAACAAAATTAACGACAATAATTCTGTTATTAATTTGTAATAAATTTTGTTCAAACTTTAAATTCTAACGTTTGCCCTGTTTTATTAATAAATATTTCATAAATTTGATTTCTGCAAAAAATAAATGTTAAAGAATAAGTATGCAAATCGAGTATCCCATATTTTATAATTTTTGTAATTGGTATTTAAATTTGTTGAAATTTTTATTAATTTTTTTTTCGTATAGATATTTTCATATAATAATAAATTTAATATTTTTTTCGATTTACTGTTTATGTCAGTTTGCAAAAATTTAACCAATTGCAAACCATCAACCCATTGACGACAACATACCAAATATTTATTATTGCCTGAGGGTTATTACAAAATATGTGGTACGAACGAAAGAGGAAAGAAAAAACTTCATGAATAAATGCAAACATGTATATATCGTTATCTTAAATGCAAATGTCTGTGTTTGCGAATGCTAATGATGTTCAAGAAATTTAATGTTATCTTCTTTATTTCAAAGTGGATTTTAATCAGAACATCGAAACAATCATGGTCTATTGATAGGGCTGGTTGCATTTATGGTGTGGATATGTGATGTTAAATTTTGCAGTAATCAAAATATCTAATCAATTACGGTTTTTTGATAGCTGAAATTTCTAATTATTCTTTAAGGCCGTTTACATTTCTGGCATGGATATGTCATGTTTAATTGCAGTAATCAAAATATTACATCAATTATGGTTTATTGATTGCTGAATTTTCTTATTGTTTAAAAAGGCCGGTTGCATTTCTGGCATGGATATGTTATGTTTATGTGGTGTGGTTTGATTACAGTTGTTGAAAAACTTTTCAACTCGTTGAGATATAAAAAAAAAACTGAATTTTCAATTTATATATTTTCACATTCTAAGGACTGTAAGATTTTATTCCTTTAAGCCGAGTTATAATCAATAGTTTTGAAGTTATTAGACAATTTGTAGCAGAAAATAGTAAAAACATTAATTCAATTAAAAGTTTATTTATTATTTTGTATTATGAAAGTCAGTCCGCAGTTCGTTTGTTTCCATGAGAAGTCAAGGATTTCATATTGTCTGATTAGGGAGTAAATTTAAGTTATTATGATCTTTACTGTGTTTGTTCATACAAGATCAATGTATGCGCATTTCTGATTATTTACTATATACTGTCTGTGTGTATTTACTTATTTATATACATGAGAGTGAACCAACAACATAACTTATCTTCAAACAAAAGTTTCTAAACCAGCGATTTTTAAAAACACTTTTTATTTTGGGAGTCACACTAGAATACATGGACGTATGTATTTACATTACAACAAATTTAATAGAAATTTGCCACAAAACCGAATTGTACATGAACATACGTAAGTATATATTGAAACTCATTTTATCAGCAAAGATCTTTTGTTATTAAATTTCTTTGTAAAATACTCAAATTTACTTATACACATACATACACTCACACACTAACTTACATACCATAAATATAATAAATACATTCCGGTAGATTTTTGTTCTTGATTTTTTGCACACAAATATTAAACATAAAATATAAAATAAAAATTGATAAATATTTCTTTAAAAAAGAAAAACGTTCAACAAAAAATAAAAATAATGACCATAATAATAATGATAATTGGAAAGAGAAAGGAAAATTGTCGATTAAAACGTATTTTAATCATAAGTAAAAGCAATTTTTTATTTAAATTCTTGCAATAAGTCATATTTTCAATGTCTTTTTTTATACCCTCCACCAGCAAAGGTGGTTGTAGAGGGAATATTAAGTTCGTCATTCCGTTTGTAATATCGGTACAGACTCATCTGAGACCTGATATATATACTATATATTCCTGATCCACATCGAATTCTGAATCGATTTGACGATGTCCGTTTGTCCGTCTTCACTTATATTTGTATCAAATATAAATTGTAAATTGATGTCAAACGTGAATATCTACAAGAAAAAAAAGAGCATTGTGTTCTAGTAAAAGAACTGAACTATAATTGAACTAGAACTGAACTAGAACT
>JACGTJ010024892.1:0-10336 GCA_014858695.1 Chrysomya rufifacies | reverse complement strand
ACTGAAGTAGAACTGAACTAGAATGCGTCTTCAAAACTGATGTGTTTCTACTAAATATTTAAAGAAATTAAAATAGATTACAGATTTAATATAGGTTTTGATATTGCTCGATAGTGGCCCACTGCTTATGATCGTAGGACGCTTGGCTTGTATTATCAAGTTTGATTTTCTACAATCCTCTTACTGATTATATATAGTATTGAGATTAGAATGTATGTGTAAAATTAAAAGAAAGAAAAAAATTTCATTTTATTTACCGGATAAAATCCTTTTCTTTTTTGCATATTCGCACAAGTTGTCTACAGTAAAAAAACAATAACTGTTTAAAAATACTTTTTGAAGCACTAGCTATTAATATAACTTTTTTACAAAGTATTTTGTGACGGTCATCACAAAACATTAGCGGAGTATTAAGTTTGTCAATCCGTGTGTTACATGTCTAAATATACCTAAGTATCAACATATTTCACTTATGTTACTTAGGATGAAGTATTGAACCCATTCGATTTATTTTTACCAAAATATTCCGTATATCTTTGAACGTCATTGCATTTTATATATTATTGTAGTGGGTACAAAAGATTCGACCAAGTCGTGTTTAACACTCTTGCTTACTTTCTATCTCTTTTTTTACTTTTATTATTTTACATTAATTTTACACTTAAGTGAACTTAAACTCATAATGTCTTACTTTTCTCATATAAACATTAAAAATTGTTTCTCTTCTTTTTTTAACAAAAACTCTTTGAACAAAGAATTTAAACAGGTCATTATGTTAATGGTCTTCATTTTGTATTCTTTTTGAAATTGGATAGGAAATAAAGCGTTTTCACAAGAAAATAAATCTCTTAGAGTAAAACATTAGAAAGAAAAAGCTAAATAACAGCAAACCAACAAAAAGAAATATGATGTATGTTTTTCTTTTTTTCTAACTTTAACACAAAAGGTCTTTAAGGTAAATTGCCATAACAATGAAAACACTTAAAAATAACAATAAAATAACTTAGAAAAAAAATTCGCTATTCCTGGCAGACTTCCATAAGAAAATTAGCTTGAGGCATTTTTCCATGTCCCATAAATTAAAGAAAAGGAGCAGCTATGGAATATAAACCAAAATAAAAAAATCAACTTAAAGTGTTTTACATTTATTTAAATAGAGAATAGGGTTGAAATAATCAATAAATTAAAGCCGAAAGGTATATTTTATAAATAAATGGAGAACGTTTATTAGTTAAGATGAAAATAATTTATATTTATCGTTATTTTAGTTGAAAAAATTGTGAATTTGAGTACATGGAAATTTGCTAATCTGTTAATATATTTTAATACCAAACATAACATGTCAAACGTATACCAATAATACCAATTTCTTTATATGTGTTTCACTTTACATTTAAAATACATTCCAAAATATACTTTTATATAAAGAAATTAATATGTTATAGTAAGACAAACCTGATAATATCGTTTCTTAAAAAAGTTTCCATCACACCACCTACACTAACGGAGTTGTTGGTTATAAACTACACCACTATAAGTTGAGAGAGTTTCTGAGTCGTTTATACAATTCATATCTATCCGTCTGATTTTCCTTCATACGTCTGTCTGTCTGTCCGTCCGTCCTCATAACATTGTAATCAGGTTACAGGTCGCAACTTTAAAGATATCTTGATGAAATTTTGTTATACAGATGTAATTTTCCCTTATACAAAAGTCCTTACCGGGGTGAGGTTTTATTAGATTTATCTTCTTTTATAGATTTATTCTTAAGCTTTACACCGATTGAATTAGTTAAAGGTCATATAGGGCTTCTAACTGTATCTTCTTTTAAATTTGGCAATTTTCAAAACTGAATAACTTGTGCCAAACACATATTATACAAATATATAACACTTAAAAGGAATTGTGCTTGTCTGTTAAAATTTTAATAAAAATTATATTGCGTGCTGTCACAAAGACATTAAAAAAGTAAAAAAAAAAAATTACCAATAGAAATCCTTGAGGTCATAAATTAAAAAAAATTTTTATAAATTTCATATCAAATTCTCATAAGAAATTTCTTCTATTTTCGAAACCCTTCATCGATTTAGTCTCATATTTACCGAGATACTGACGATTTAAAATTTTTCTTCAAAAAGTAGATTTTTTATATGAAAAACTAATGATCAGAAACCGAAGACCTTTTTGCTTTAAAAAATATTTATCAAGATGCAGACAATTAAATTTTTTCGTCAAAATGTCGATTTTTTATATGAAAATTTGTGATTACACATCGAAGCCCCTTTTTCTTTATACCGAGATATATAAAATTTAAGATTTTTCGTAAAAATATCGATATTACTAATCACAAACCGTTTACCAGGAAAAAATATAACATTTCAAATTTTTGGTTGACCTGCTAATCACTATATCACATTATATATTGGAACTAGTGATTACATATCAAAGTAATTTTTTCCTTATACCGAGATCTAGATGATCTAATATTTTTAGTAAAAATATTGATTTTTCTAGTGATCACAAATCGTTTTTGGTTGCCCTGCTTATCACCATTTCAAATTACTCATGTAAAAGAATAAATCCATAGTAGATCGAATGTACGAAACTTAATACCTGCTAAAATTCATATCAACTCATATTCTCGATGTCATCATTAAGGAGGTACTGTATAACTAGTCGTTGTATATTCTTCACCATCATATATAGAGAATGTTTGCAATGGCCCTCAACAAATTATTCAGTAGTCAATTCAGCTTTTTCATATTCTTTGATAAGCTTTCTACTCCGTGTATTTACTGCTCGTTCTCTATCATTCCTTTCCAGAAGACGTCATTCGATCGCAGAACTAGCAATGTTAAGGGAATCTCTCCTTAGCGTGCACCAAATCTTATCTCTACTTCCGCTTACAATATATACTAGTATATGTTGGGTAACTGAACACAATTAGAAGTTGTAAATTATAATAAATTTTTGTCGCATCTGTTGATAATCGTGGGCATAAATTTGAAGAACTAGTAAACATTATGAATTTTTTATTTAAATTTAATATTTTAATTTTCACCTTTCGTGAGCTGTTGATCACCATACAGCACTGAGATATTATCCTGTTTTCGTGAGTTGTTGATCACCACACAGCACTGAGATATTATTATTATATGTAACAAACCCTCTGAAATTGATACATAAACGTTATATTGGTCCTGTTGAAATTGAAGTATTTAATCATCACGATTATTGTTAAAATTTATTATGATCGATCCGATTTTTCACCATATTCTTAAATAAATACAAAATTTCTACAAACTTGTAACCCATTGGAATCCGTACTGTTAAAATCGTTTCACTATTCTACGGCACATTTGAAATTACTCTCAATTGCTCCATGTTTACAGCTTGCAAATGCGAATACAAAATTTTCACAAATTATTACAATATATAGATTTGTTTAAATATATACAACAGATACCTATTTTACCAATTTTACAAAAAAAAAAATAAAAAAACGACTAAATTTGTTCTTGGNNAAAAAAAAAAAAAAAAAAAAAACTTAAACGAATAAATTTGTTCTTGGCAACCATTTCACATTGTTCATTGTTAAGCTGGATAAATAATAATGTGCCCTCGGAAAAGTTTTTTTTGTCAATAAAAAATTTATTACATTTATTAAGTGTGTGTGTCCTTTTCATTCAAATAATTGTCAAAATCAATAAGGAACCAACTTACAAAGTAAAATCAAAATATTGTTAACTGAAATTGAATAGACCTTCGTTAAGAGATATTTAAACGCAAAAAAAAAACTTAAAGTTTTATTTCCAATAAAGTTATTCAATAAAAGAAACTAGTTTAAAAAAATGCTACACATTTCCCAAAATATCTAAATTTACATTTTACATTTAACTTTTGTTAGAAGTTTTGTGTTTACTGTAAATACACAAATATTTCCAGTAACTATACACTATATACATATGTATGTACATACTTATGTACGTATGTGGGTATATAAATTATATTTATTATTGTTTGCCAAGTATATTATTTAAATATCAATGTATAAACAGGCTTATTGAAATTCGAATAACAGACACCAGCTAAGTGATAAAACCGACACATACAGATATACAATAATACAATGGAATATATAAAATTGAAAAGACACATATTGTTCGCAATTGTTGCCAATTGTAATAGAATCATGCGAAGTTGAGAGAAAACTTTCATCAATCATGATCAATATGTATTACATTTAATACACATACAAATAGAAATGTTTGAGTATTCTTAAAAAAAAAATAGCAAAATGTCACAAAAAAGTGTTGCCAAAAAAGTTTAATTTTAACTGTAAGTCTAGAACTCATACGATTGTACTAGAATGCATCTTTTCAAATCCAACAAGATGGTGGGTGTAATAAGTTCATTTCGATATTTGTAATATTAAAAAACCTGGAATTCTGAATCAATTCAACGTTTATGAATATATGTAAATCTCGTAAAAATATCTTAATGAGATGCGAAAGCACATTCACATTTTTGAAAATAGACCAATTGGTTATGATTGATGAATGCAGGATTTCATAGTGATTCTATTATTGAAATGTTCAAACATTTTTCTAGCTAGCTAAAAGCATCGTTTTATGTCACAGAAAAGTGGCCGTAGCATGCTGAAAAATGACTTAAGCTACTAGGAGCCCTGACACCAAAATCAGATGCTTTTGTCTGATCCTCTACTTGTTTTAAATAATTGCCTATTAATGAAACAGAATCAAACAGAATCTAGAATGTTGAGGCCCTATGCTCCTTTTAAGAATAAAGAGAGCATTTATATGTGTATTTTTTATATACCTTAGTATCTTAGACAAATTTCGTTCGATTCGGTCCATTATAAAACATATAATCAGGCGTGACCAACTATAGCTCTCCTACTTGTTAATTTGGTGCCAAATGTGACAATTCGTATTGCATTTCTAGAAATCTATAAGACCCATATGAAGAAAGTATTTCCTATTTAATTATAAGCTTGCCAAACAAGAAACTCTTCTTGTCTGTTCTCAACGGTCAATGAAAAACGTTATGTATTTTTGAAGTACAACACAACTACGACTTCTGAAGATATTGCCGCATCGAGTTAGAAACAGTTAACCGTTCTCTAAATTTCTTGTCAGTCTACATATTTAGATTTTGTCTAATCAAGTTGTCAATCCTTTAAGAGTGAGCCTAAACATAATTAAGCCCACGTTGGTTAGTTTTATCTGATATCCAATCTATACAGTCTGATGATGAAACACAACGTTAACATTTTCAGAGCCCAAGTATACTGGGTACTTAGTAGAGCAACTAAGTTACTTAGCTAAATTACAAAATGTTTTTGTAGCTGGGATATGTGAAAAAATTTTGTTTATTGTATTATTTTGTGACAGATCACATGTTGTTGATTTACTCAAATATTTACTTTTAAAAGAAAATTCTATATTTGTAACTATGATTGAATTCAAATTTTCATTTCTAAGCTTGAAAAAAAAAGATATCAATTTAAATCACCCCTACAAAAGAGCCACATAGCTGAAATAATCAAGTAAAAACATTAATTTATAAACAAATAAAGACACAACTTTTTGCTACAAAAAAAAAAAAAAAACAATCAGGAATATTTATTCATGTATATATGAGCTGGTATTAATGTGTACAATTTAACGTAACCGTTGATACATTCACAAGAGTCTATGTGTAAAGCAACACTTCTGAATGTATCAAAGTGTAAGAAATAAAAATAGTCTACTCAACTTGGTAGAATCTAGGATACCCATCATGAATTTGACTTTACTTATGATATTTAGAAACTGTTAACGCTTTTTGTTTATATAGCTTTCAGAAAAAACATACATTGTTACTAAGCTTGTACTCACCGGTTCGAACTTATTATAATTTCTATGACTATACCTTCTCAGAATCTTATAACGTACATATTGCGATCTAAGACGGAAATTTAGACATGTTGCATATGATATGACAAAACTCATATACCCATTGTCATTTTTATGAAGGAGCACAGTGTAATTCTTCATAACAATTCTACAGTTTCTAAACTGTCTATTTGATTTTTATGAAATTTCATATGGTGAAAATAGAATTGAAACCAAAAATATCTGATATCTCAGTTCCTTTTTCAAATATTTACATCAATTGTCAAATAACTTATTCCATAACAAGCATTATTTAAAATTTTTGAAAAGAAGATTTAATTACCTTTTAAATGATGTATAATATATACACCTTGACTTTATCATGTTTCAAATAAAGGTATAATTCCACGATATCAATGTAAGTTTTCTTTTTGGATCAGAACATAGTTCAGAAGTAACGAATCTGAATCGTGTTAACAAAATTTATAGTCGAAATGTCTCTTTCTACATCTCTACTTCCACCATGTAAAATTTAATAAAAATCCGAAACTGTAGTTTTATTACGATTTCAATTCGTGTTACACACACTGTACGTTTTGTATAAAAAATATTCATATGAATTTGACAATAATATAAATAATGTGTATATGGGTTATCATTAAATTTTATGGATTTTTGAAAAACTGAAAGAAAAAAATTGTCAGCCATCAAACAAATTCCAATTCAAATATACATTGTAGCCCCGAGTTTAACGAAACAATGCCTAAATATTAAACCTAAGCTCTCACTTACGTAACTGGAAGTTAGTATTCAACGTTTAGTTATTACACTGGTGCGAAAGCTTTTTCAACTTTTAGTTAAGAAACAAAAATTTCAAACTTAAAACAAAGTATTTTTGTCAACTACTCATATATATCATATCTAAGTAAACAGAAATAATGATTGAGCTCCAGCTTTTTGTCAATCAATAAGAAAAAATATGCTTAAATAAGTAGTTTATATAAACAAGATTGATGAATCATATCACCCATCCAGTTAGTCATAATTTTGAGATATTTCTATTTTTATTGCAAAAATAAAGAACCGTTTGACTGATACAAAAAATAAAGTAAATTTAAATTGGATTGAGCTTCTCAAAGCTTAGTGTACTTTCGCAATTTTCACAGAAAACATATAAAGTTTTAAGAACCATTGAAAAATTTCACATAGAATTTATCAATAAAAAAAACTAGGGATTTTGTTGAAGGCATTTCGAAATAATAGTTTTAAAGCGTAAAGGAAAAAAGGTAAGTTTTTTTTCAAAAATTTAAATATTTCAATATTTGTTAACATAACAATTTAATTTGCCCAGCTTTTATTTATTACATATAAATTTTGATATACTCAGAAAGAAAAAAAAACGACAAATGCAAAACTGACAACGATCATATTATAACCTACTTCAGTTCCAATTTCTTCCACACGCCCGTTGTCAATTTGTAAACATTCTGTTATAAATCAACAACACGACTGACCCAACAATCCTCGTAGCTCAACAAATATACGTCATTCTGGCCTATTTTGCTCACAGCTTCTACCAGATTTTTTGACTTTATTCTTCAGCTACCTTCTCCACGTTAATGATGACCGCCCCCTTCTTCGGCTACCCTGAAGGTTTCATTCGTTCGTAGTACGGGCGATATCAGAGGCATTCTTCCTCAGTGTGTGCCCAATTCATCTCCACTTCCTCTTACGGATTTCTCTACATACTGCGATCTGGTTAGTGGTCGATCATAATCTGGCGTTAGAAATAATGTTGGCCCGGAAAATTTTGTAGGATTTTACGCAAGCATCTATTGACAAACANNTTCTACCAGATTTTTTGACTTTATTCTTCAGCTACTCTGAGTATTCCATTCGATCGCATTACTAGCTATATCAATGGCATCCTTTTTCAGTGTGTGCCCAGTCCAACTCCACTTCATCTTACGGATTTCTGTACGTATTGCAATCTGGTTAGTGGTCGATCATAATCTGATATAATGTTAATCCAGAAAATTTTTGGGGATTTTACGAAATCATATGTTGTCAAAGGCATTATAGTCACGTGGGCGAAGATTCCAACTCTCACATATATCTTGCCACACTATATATGAAACCGAATTATGAAACTTTTTTGTACTTAACGATTGTGACACATTACACTTTCGAGCGATATTGGAGATTGCTCCCAAACCTTTACTTGCTAAATCCTCAAAATTCACCATCCTTTCCTTTCACAGAAAATTGTACAAAGAAAAATATTCTCACTTCTTATCTTTTTGATAACATTTTGCACAACATTAATGTAATTACAAAACTGTTAGTGTACGAGTTCCTAATACTAGGTACTATAAACCAAACTTTAAACTTGACAAAATACTCGTCGATAATATAATGATGTGGTGCAGTGGTTAGTGTATAATAATCTCACATCGACGAACATAGCACCTGTGATGATCTCAGGTTTTTAACGAAAAATGACAATGTTATAAATGGTTTTCAGATTTTAAAAATGAAATCTTTTTAACCCTTTCAAAAAAATATTACTCCCCAGACATAAAAACATCTACACAAAAACCATAATTGGAAAGGGAAATAGCTATATAACACAAGCATGTTACATACTTATTAAAACGAATACTTGAACATCTTGTAAAGTCTTAATATTTTCGATAGTAAACATATACTATTGATATGAATACTTAAATAAGTGCAACTATTAACCCTCAAATGATTCATAAACATATTTGACCTTTCTTTTGTTTATTGAAAATGTGTTGTCGATACAAGCCTGGAAACTTAAGAAATTAGTACAATTTTAAAGATCTCTAGATTTTCATTATACCGGTTCTAGATTCTTAAATTCTGAGTTGATTTTGCAGACTTCGTCTATCTGTTGAAACCTAGACAGAAAAAGTAATTTTTTGGTATTGGAAATGGGCAAACTTAGATCATAAACACAATGGTCATGTATTAAAAGCCATTTCATTACGTCCATCCATCCATATGATATAACAACAAATTAAAATTTTAATCTACAAATCAAAATTTAATAAATTTGTTCTTACATATTTGACTTCTGACAAAAACTGAGATATTCTTTTTTATGCACTACAACAGTAAATATGTGAGTAAGATCACAAGATTTCTTAAACTAGTTAAATTCGACAAAAAATTATTTTGTTACAAAAGCAAATTCTATTGAAATTTTTGATTTATAGTCAAATACGTCATAGTCAGGTTAACATATAGTCGCATATGACTGACTATTGCACTCTTACTAGTTATCGTTTTATATGTTCAAATTTAGAGCTGAGTTAACTATTTTCGATAATTAAAAAAAGTCTGTCTCACTGCAAATTAAATCGCAGCTTTTGAATTGAAATTTCACATAGTTAAAAGAAACAAAGATTTCAATATCCCATTTTAAAAATGTATTCTTATCTTTAAACAAATAAAATAGCTTTAACATCTTGTTATGTTGCAAGAGAATTGAAAATGAAAGAAATTTTCTTCTTAATTTGCCGAAAGAAAAGAAAAATTTAAAGCAGTAGTACAAAATGCTGATATTAAAAATAAAAAATGCGGGTTTGAATTAGTCAGTAACTAAATTAAAAATTTACTGCGGGTTTCGTAAAATATAATAAAGGAAAATTCAAATTTTATCTCACCTTTTAAGAGGGAGAGGATACGTTTGTGAAAATTTACATATGTATAAACTGCAAACATTATAACACATAAATTAAATTTATAACTTAATTTATTATCTTCAAACATCTGTAAGAAAACATGCTAGGACAGTAGTAAGGTACCAAATAAACAAATAAAATTAAAACTTTATTTAAGATTTTGTTTGACATATAAGCAAAATTTATTTTTAAAATTCTTTATATTTTATACCTTTCTAATATTAATCGTATGCTCTTATATACAGGTTTCAAACAGTATACATATATAGTTCGTTTGTAAACTTTTATATTGCATCAAATTACATTACATGTAATTTTCCTTCTTTTACTTCTTGATAACACAAGTTTTTTTTAATAAATGTAATTAAATTATAATTTAATTTTGCAGTTTCGAACATAAATATTATAAAAAAATAATATGTGCTGTTCAAAATTCTACTTTTATTTAAACTGCATTAAAGTGAAATTTTAGCTGCTTAAACAAGAAATGAGTCCTTACACTTGTTAAAAGAATACTAAAATAATTTGCAAAAATTTGAATATTTAATAAAATATCAACATTAGATTGTAAGTAAAGTTTTTCACATAGGGGTTTGAAATCTACAAGGCTTCCGTAGTGACATCCAAAGAGGGCAGCGAAGAACTAAAATAGAACTGAACAGGACCTAGAACTGAACTAGAAGTACAACTGAACTAGAAATGAACTAGAACTGAACTAGAATTGAACTA
>JACGTJ010024854.1:0-10013 GCA_014858695.1 Chrysomya rufifacies | reverse complement strand
TCTAGTTCAGTTCTAGTTCAATTCTTGTTCAAATCCAATACATGGACAAAACTAATCTAAATTGGGTAGAATATTTAGGTATTTTTGGTAGGCTACAATCTATTATTTCTGAATATATTTTAATAGAATATTAGCATATAAATTTATTTAAAGTGCATCAATGTACGATATTGTTTGCTGGTTTTATATTCTTGTATTTGTGTTAGTATATGAGTGTGTAGCATGCATTATCCTATGATGGAAGTGGGAATAAATTATATACTCAGCGGGTTATTATTGCTTTTCATAAATTTTGCGATTATTAAAAAACAAACTTGCACACATACTACATACAAAAGTATGTATATTAGGGGTATAACTTTTTTGCCATATTTTTCGATCATTGAAATTTTTTTAAGATTTTTTACCTTGTTTTCCTCACGTAATTTTCCTTATATTTTTATATAATATCCAATTACTATTACTGTCACAAAACTTATATATCTTTTTTTCTGAAAAAAAGATATACCACTAGTATATACAATTTTTTTTTTTTTGCTAATATGAACAAAAAAGTGAAAACGAATAAAAACTTATAAATATTTTAAGTAGTTTGCGATCGTACGTGTATTTGGCAATTTACTTCTTTAAGCATGAAGTTTATTAAAAATAATAATAATTTTTGTTTTTAATAAATTATTTTATATGCAGCTAAAGGGTGAACTTGATTTCTATTTTTATTAACTGAAATGAAAATGAATTAAATATAAGTAAATGCAATGGAAAATTTTGCAAAAAAACCGAAATATACATTGAAATTATGAAAATTCATAATTATTACCAGCTTAGAATTAGCGATGTAAAAGCAATATTATTAATACAATCTATTCTTATTCATTTGAACTTTATTGCATTTAAATTTATCGAAAATTTTATAAATAAAATTAATTGTTGATTATTAAACTGAAAGGAAATTATTTTATTTACACAATAAAATACTTCCACTGATAAATGTTAATCATATGAATAAAAAATTTCATTGATATAACGAAAACTTTCGTGTATAAGAGCAATTTTCTCAATACATGTTTTACATAAACATTTTTGCAACAATAATTTCATGATTAAAACTTGTTTTAAAATTTTATAATATTTTCGATTATTTTTAAAAAATATTTAATAGTTGAAAGTTTTTATTGCCAAATTTCAGAAAGTTCATTGGCAACACAGCTCAGCGGTGTAACATGTTGTAACATAGTGTAACATGTATGTAAGGCTTTAAATTAATTCTTACTGCAGTAGAAGTTTAAATGAAATAATTTTGAAATCACGAATAAGATAAAAACTAAAGCATAAAATAACTAAAATCTTTTTTAGGTCAAGGCCGATTTTATGATACTCTACCAAGATAAGTGTAGAACATCGTTAATATGGAATTATTTGAATAATGCAAAAAGTACTAATGTTAGGATTGGCTTTGAGTAAAAGGACATATAAAAGTGGCGAAAAAACGGCCACTTATTATTTAGGATAAAATACCGTTTCTAGTACTGATCTTTTAGCTCTAGTTGCCTATCATTTGACACTTAAAGTATTTATTGAGCATCGGTTGTTTATGCTACTTATATGCTACTAATTGCATTTAATGTTGGTGAAAAATATAACATAAATACAACTGTCTAGTTAATTAAGAAGTAAAATGTGTTTTTTTCTCTGACTGAAGATGAAATTAGAGCTTTTTCCGGTCATATGTTTCATTTGTGTGTCAATTAGACTCTTTCAAACAAAAGTAAATCTTGTCCAATTTCAACAGTCTATATTCCTATACCAAGGAAGATATCTTGTGATCTTCTTCACATATTTAAGTATTTTATGCTGTTAATCGCTGATTTTGAAAGAACTTTTGTATAGGAGTTAATTGAAATAATAATCAATTGTAATAAAGTTTGGAATATAAGTTATGGACAAGATAATTTACAAAATTTGTAGTAAATTATACATATATTTATGAGAGTTATAGAGTTAAATACCAATTATGAAAGAAAATGTGTATAAGTCTCTGAAATAATACAACTATTAGGACCAGTCTCAAAAAGTTTCGTCCTTGTTCCAAAGTAATAATTTATGTCAAACGATAGCATGAAAATTGCTCGAATTACTTATATGAACAGACACCTTAACAGTCAATATAATTGAAGTTTATAGACATACGCATAAACACATTATATTTTCTCCACCTATGGTGGTGTAGGGCACTCGAAATGAGTGAATTGGTCAAAGTTTTCAATAAAATATTTTCCTTGAAATAATTCCAATCATTTTGAATATAGACTTTAGAACACATTTCATAATATTAATGAAATATTTTTCATTAATCAAAGGAATACATTTAAAAGCTTCCTTTTAATGATAAATTTCATTGCAGTAATGAAATTTCATTATTAAAAGGAAGGGTTTGCTTGCAATGAAATTTTTTATTGTTAAATATTTACATTTATATATAAATATTTACATTTACCTAAATAAATTTACTACACAAGTTGTTAAATAAAAACGTTATACCACCCCTTAAATAAATGTTACAATTATTACTTTTTTTCTATGTGAAACTAAAACGAAAATCTTATATATTTTTATGTTTATGCTTTTCATACGTATTTTTTTTCCTAGCTGCAGGACATTGATATTTGTATGAATGTCTGTTGTTTGTTTATTTGCCTGCATGTGTTCATATGAATGAGTTGTAAATGTGAATCTTGTTAAATATTATGATTTTTTCTATTTTCTTAGTAAGTAGTAAGATCTTTTTTTTATTTTTTTTTAACATATAAGAAAGTATTTACATTAGAGTTTTCGAATGAAAATATCTAAAAATCTTTTCAATTTTGGAAGAAATACAAAAATGACATTCAAATATTTGTAATCTTATGCAAATAATTTCATTTAATGAAAACTTCTAAATTGATATAGCTCAACAGATGCAATATATTTTTTTATAATTTTTTTAGCAGTCTAATGTATAATAAAGTACTATCATATACATTCAACTGGTAAAAGATTCCTGCAGTATTAGGAGACTGTCTATGATTTGTTATTATGCTAGCTACTTTAAAAGTAGAAAGCATTGGAAAGATATCGTTATTGATCGCATGTTAAGTTTACAGTATTAAAAAGTTTGTATTATTATAGAGATACATGATGTAGTGGATGAAAACAAAATTGCAACATTTCCTAATTTAAATCCTTTATAAAACATCTTTGTTGTAGAATAAAGAAATTCTAAATGAATATAAAATCAAAACCTTTGTGCTGGTTACTTTACTAACCACAAAGCTGCCTATTTTAACATGAGAGTGTCCTAGGACATAGTCAATTGCCACTTTTAAGAGTACTTGGTCAATCAGATAAGTGTTCCCTAAAAGGAAAATAATTGACAAATTGTAAATTTTTTATATAAAGTATAATTGCAGCACCTTCTTACTTACAAACTAACATACTAACTACTCATTCATGTGGCATATATCTGTATGTTCAGTAAATTTTAGTTATTATGACGATGCATCTTGTCAATTTTACTAACCCACTGATGTAAAGTGACGATTATGACCACCTTCATATGAGCTTCAAAGCATTAGTCATCGGCAAACACCGTAGCTGTTGTAATTACTAGCTGGTTATTTTTACATAAACGTATATAGAAAGTAGTCAATTGTCCTTTTTTGTATATAAATATATTAATAAAAAAAAACGGAAATTTCATGCTCAGAAATGAGACATAAAGAAATCAATTATCTTTTTTGTGTCTACTAGTTTTATTAATCAGTAGCATTTTGGTGTCAGGCATCCGCTCCATGGAGATTTCCCCAGCCATCGATTCTACTCACTATGAGTTTAAGTATTTTTCAGTATGCTGTGCATATTTTCCTGAAACGTTCAGCGGCGCCTTCTTACTTTAGCTAGCTTTTCAATGGATGCCACAGAAGCTATTGTTCGAAAAATATTTGATCATAGATCGGAAATAGTTAAATGATTGAGCAGTTTAAAACATAAATCACTCTGGCAATTCCCACTTACAATTACATTCTTTTTACCACTATTAAAGTGATGAACTCCCGCTGAAAAACTGTTGGGTATACAAATAGTAAAAGGAAACTTTAAGAAATAGATAATACAGACATAAGTGAATATTTCAATGTAAATGTGTAAGTGTCTTGTTTTAATAGTATCTAAGTATATTACACCATTTTTATTTCTTACTTTTATTTATAGTAATTGTTGTTATTTTCAGTGAATATAGTTATTTCCCTTTTTTATAACTCTTTCAATTTAAACATCTTGGAATTTATTTTTATGTTACATTTTTCTTGTTAAGTTTACTTATATTTAATTCAGATTCTCTATATGTTTACGAGGAAATTATTTCGTTTTTGGTTTGTGTTTATGAACAAAATTTATTACAAGATATACACTTAAAAAGGAAGAAAATTACCAGAAACACAATTTTTTTTTTACTGAAAAATCATGTTTTAATCGTAATGTATAGTTGGTCTTTTAAGGATTTGTTTGACTATATCATATAAATAGTTTTATTTATTGTTAAAAAGAATTGCGTTTTCCTGAAACATATGTATTATAATCAACTGTGAGATTTGAAAGATATTGTTATTGATCGCATGTTAAGTTTACAGTATTAAGAAGTTTTGTATTAATTTAGAGATACATGATGTAGTAGATTAAAACAAAATTGCAACATTTCCTAATTTAAATCCTTTATAAAACTTCTTTGCTACAGAATAAAGAAATTTTAAATGAATATAAAATAGAAATCTTTGGTAGTCAGAACCAAAAGGATTTAATTATTTTATTTGATATCGATACGCATTGAAATAATTCCAGCCCCAGCTTTCATCACTCTCATATGATTTCAAATTGAAATTTGATATCTCGTTTTAAATAAATATTTATAACGAGATAGAGTGCTATAGTCGGTAAGACCGACCATATGATATTTTTTACAAGGTAAAATGCTGAATGGATCATCATTAATTTATATTGGATTCGTTTTTATATTAAAATATATCTTTAATGCTTATCAAGCTTGATTTCATGATTTGTCACAACTTTTGTAGAATACAGAAAACTTTTTATAAGACACTGTATTTCTAATCCTCTACGATCGTCATTAACATCTATTGTGCCTCCAAATTGTAGAAATTAACCTTTATACTTAGATATTTTTCGAATACGTAATTTCTTCACTGTTAAATCCGTATTCTGGTAGAGTATTTGTGGAGGTTCAAGGTAAAGAATTAATTGGAGTTATATCCATAAATCCTTATTCCGTGAAGAATTTTGCATGAAGGTTAGTCGAATAGGGACTGATTTTGTACTAAACGAAAAATATGTGACAAATTTACTCAAAATATCTTTATAAATGTGGCCTGTCGTCACGATGGATGTCTTGATATTGATAAAAAAGGTCAGAAAAAGATTGAATGGAACACTTTAAGATGGTTGTCCAAAGGCGTTTGCCTGTGCCTTATAAACATCGCATCACAAACTTGTGGTGTAGATATACAACTTATTATTTTAATTGAACACTTTTATTTGGTGCTCACACCAAACTTTTGACTGAAAAAAATGAACTTCCTCTTATTTAACGTTTGTTGAGTTGAAAACATTTGCCTTTTTGCTGGCTTATTTCGGAGGTGAAATCGTCCTATTTGTTGAGGTAGTGATCTCTACATATGTTGGTGTAGGTTATAATTTTTGCTTATTAAAATGTTTATTTAAATTTTGCTTATTCATACTTTTTTTTATAGAATTTTGTAAAAATAATATAAATTAATAGTATATTATTTTCATGGTTAATATTTTTTCCAAAAAAAAACCCTTTTAGCAGTTTCAATATGTTAAATTTTTAATACGGTTATTTATTTAGCTCCTTTTTTGTCCTTATAATATTATTTTCCCCAACATTTATTTTACTTTTAACATTTAAACATTTGTTTTTTTCTTCTAGGTATTGTTAATTTTATGCCTTTAATAAATGACCTTTTCTTATAGTTTTTGTTAGTGCTAAAAATCTTTTAACTAGTTTCCCCTTATTTTATTTATTTATTTTTTGTTGATATCTATATGGGTTATTTGAATGTCTGTCCAGTATCACATGAATTCCTTATGGCATTACAAATTTTCATATGTTTATTTTGGGTTGTTGTATGTATTTTTTTTTTGTAATGCTCAGAAAAAAAGGAATAATATGTTTCAAAAAACTTTGTTAAGCAAAATGTTTGTTATTATAACATTTTGGTTTGTTAACGAAATAGTTGATTGTATGGCAGCTAATTTATATCACTGACAAAAGAAACGAAGCTATTTATAAGATGTACATTACTGATATTAACTGCTTGTTTTAATTTATGCATATGGTTAAGTACTTACTCGTACTGGAAGGTTATAATAGGTTTGTGCGTATAAGGCAAATGTAAGAGTGCTACAGTTGATCATGACCAATAGATATAAAAGTTAAGTGAATGCTTCGATCTCTTATACATTTAAAAATGAAATTTTGATAATTGTGTTTTTCCCCTTTTATGATCTATGAAGTTTTCAGTGAAAAAAACAAACGTATTTTTATCATTTAGAAAATGTAGGGTGTTTATACAGTTGGGAATTATTCATTTTCTTTGCAATAGAATACCAAAACTGCTGGTAATTTTCCAAAAGATTTATTAACTCATTCTTGTGCAAAATTAATGATAATGGATTTAATGTTCATTTTAACAAAAGTTCGATATTATTATATTATTAAGAAGAAAATGTAAAATTTTTGGGTCTTAAAATTCAAGTATTGAAAGTTTGAAGTTATGTTAAATAACTGTTTTTTAAGTGCCTCTAGCAATATAATGCCGCTTCCTGTAATGCGCTCCAGTAAGAGAGTAAACACCTAATTAAAAGCAAGAGAATTAATTTTTCTTTACCAATTTCATGCAAGAGGGTAATTTTTTACCAAAAATATTATCTACGAAATCTGTTTTGAGATAATTTTATTAGCTTAGATTTGCTCTTGCTAAGGGTATATTTTTCTTCTTAATAGTGTTAAATTTATATATGATTGCTTAACTGCGAAACACGGCTTACATCTCATTATAACTTTCTCAGTATTCTTGCGATTTTCTCTTTAATACAAGGTATTATTACAATAGGTTTATACCTAAACATAGGAGATAGAGAAAAAGTATTAAAATTCGTAGTTATTAAAAATGATAATGATAACTGATAGAATTATAAAATTGCTTATATTTGTGATGGAATAGAAATAGTTTAAATTTCTATCAAAATTTAGATTTTTATATGAAAAAAAAACAATAAATAAATAAAATTATTTTTATACAAGCCAAACGAAGTGATATTTGCTCTGTCAATGTACAAATTTTGTAGTTACTGAAATTAGGAATCAAAAATATAAAACCAAAAGATAGACCAAACATAATAAAAGTTTAAGAAAAGAGAAAATTTCCCAACAAACATTCAGATTTCCTTCTTAAAAAAAAACTACAATTGCAATATGACTTGGTAATTATTAATGAAATTATTAATGAAAACATAGTTTTTTTTTTAATTGTTTTACTTGTGTGTGCAGAAATTTCCTTTTTACATTAAATTGTTTTTAACTTACGACGGTATCTCGTCAATTACTTACTTTGGCTGCAATAGATTGTTTAACATTTTTTTTTACTGGGATATGTTTATCTGAGTAAAATAAAAAAAAAAAGATTTTCATCTACGTATATAATATAGTTAACATTAATTTTTGTAACAAATAGTCTTATTATATGTGAAAAATATATTGTATCTTAATTTGTATTGCTATGATTTGCGTTATATCTCTGTTATGCATTAACTTTAGGTAATTTAAATGCATCACACACTTCTCTATATTTCGGCCTACCCAACTCTTTATATATACTTACATATTTTACATTTTCAACACATTTTAATGTGTAAATGTTGTTATACTTATTGCAATGAAAAAAATTAAGTAAAAAAAAAATGTTACGGTAACATCATGTCATGAAATGTATAATTGAAGCCTTTTCGACTCGAATGTGTTTATTAAGGATATAAGGCAGTAGGGAGTCTTAAAAAGGAAATTATAAGCTTAAAAATTCAAGAGCGTCTGATTATACTGACCGACTTCCTTGTCGGCGGCTGCTAAAGAATTTCATTTCTCCTAGCTTATATCTAAACCTTTTCTTGGTCGGCGACTGCTAAAGAATTTCATTTCTCCTAGCTTATATCTAAACNNCTAGAAAATTTGAAGTTTAAATATAAGCAGAATAGATTCCTATATTGAATGCCTCGAAAGTTTTTAGAAACTGAAAGAGGGTGATATTCTTTCAAATTGGGGAAATAGTATTCGAATATGTAACTTAAAAAAGGGGAGACTCGTTATAAACCCTTTTTTGATACACTAAGACGTTGGATCTCTCCATTTTGACATCTTAGAAAAAGAAATATGTCTAAACAGAGCTTGAGCTTACATTATCGGATAATCGGTGTCTCATTTGACTGAAATTATCGACATAATCGATATAATGGTGTTATGTCCACATTAATCCACAGGTCGCTTCTTTGTTGGTTATAAACAATACACTATCCAATTGCAATAGGAACAGTGTGGAAGACAGCAAGAAACCTATCTGTCTTTCGAACTGAAATCGCATTGCACCGGATTCTACAACTAGCGTACCCATCCAGTCCGAGAATCAAACCTACTATTTTCAATGATATTCCCTTTTTGATGAGGGTTGAAATCTAGATTATTCTATTATGCATTCTATAGAAAGCATTGTAGAATAAATTTTAGAACCAAAAGGTTCTAAAATTCATTTTTGAGAACTATGACGTATACTTTATATGTATAATTAAAGGATAGTCATATTAAGTATACGCCAGTCTCTACAACAGTAGACATTTGTGGAAAAATTAATTTAGAAAAAAATCATTTAAATTTAGGAACTACCGTAATATAGGTTTTTCGAATACATAGATATAGTAGTGCTAGTGTATTGTCATACCACAAGCTGTTAAATGTAATGAATACATCATAACCCAAAAAAAAAAAGAAAAAAACATAAAGAAGACATAATTACTATCGTTACCACATACAATGAATGAAAGCATGTTAAAGATTTATAAACATTTACGTATTATATATATGAAAATATTAAAAAATATATACATTTTTACAAAAATTGTAATAAAACAGACACATTTGTTGCAATATCCTTTTGCTATAAACACACACTAGCATTTTAAATCTCACATTTTAAATTACTAAGAAGGCAAAAGTATAAAAACAAAAAATCATATAAAAATTGTAAAGCCTGCTTTAAGGCGCCAAATGTCTGGTTTATATGAATAACATATATGAAATTATGTATGTGTTAGCATGTAAGTACTTGTATGTTTATGTATATGTTTATGTTGGCAGTTTTCATTATTATCATTATCAACATAATTAATTAAAAGTAAACACTTGCCTCTGTAACTTTTTTATTTTTTTTACATTGTTGCGTTTATTGTATTTATGACTCTTTTACATGCAATCTTTTTTCTATTTTTGTACCATTTTGGATTCAATGCATTGTATTTCACATTGTTTATTTTGATTTTTTTTATATTTCGCTTTTAACCAGTTCTTTTCGCTACGTTCTATTATGTAGAAATGCAAGTATTTTTCATTTGCGTATTTTTTTCTGACGGTTTTTGTTTTATCAGTTCATTTGCCTTAAGTAACCTTTAGATTGAAAAGAAGACATAATTTAAAAAGAATTTTTGAAAAGGACATTTTTTGGTAAATACTTGGGAATCAGTGGCGTAGCATATTATCAACTACTAGAAACTACTAGAAATACAGAATTCAGAAACTTTTTAAACAAAATTGCTTCAATAAAAGACATTTATACAGAAGATTTCTAGTTCGGATCTAGTTGAGCTCTAGTTCAATTCTAGTTCAGTTCTAGTTC
>JACGTJ010024803.1:0-19560 GCA_014858695.1 Chrysomya rufifacies | reverse complement strand
CTACTTCTAGTTCAGTTCTACTTCAGTTCTAGTTCAGTTTTTGGAGCACTCGTGTACTTTATTCTGATATAACATACATATGCATGTATTGTCTACATATATGTAATTCAAGCCATAATCATATTTCTTTTAATGAAATTTGAATGAAAGTTGGAAAAGTAATTTTTATAATATATAAGTATGCAATTTGCTTTGAGTTGTTTTATTTTTTTTCAAGTATTTTTATTAAATATTTATAAGCATTATAAGAAAATCAGGAATATTAAATAATTATTCAACGTTTGTATCTTTGATTATGCAAACTTAGGAAAAATGTAAAGAAAGAAAATTCTAATAAGAACATATATTTAAGAAAACCTTTTTAATTATACTATAAACAAAACTATAACAAAATTTTTATAGTTGTTTTTAATATTAAAAAATTAATTAGGACAGGAAATACTTATAAATTTTATGAATTAAATTCTATTTAATAAATTTGTATGTAGGAAAACTCTGATTTAAATTTTGTTTAAATTTAATATTGGAGTATAGTTTTTTTAATATAAGAAATAACTCATACGACATGGTTATCAATTTACAAAATTTTCATTAGGACATTCCTTCAAATTTAAAAGTTTTTAAACGAATTAAAAATTTCATTTTAGAAGTAATGACATATACATTAGGATATAATTAAATATACTGTAAAATTTTAAAAACTGACAGATATATTTTTTATACAGAAAATATATTATATTTTTAGCAGGTTTTCTCTTTTCATTAGATTTCTTATTTGTATTTTGTTCACAAGATTAACATGGGCCGAAGACGTAAATTAGATCTTCAACATTTATTTGTTTTGTTAAACCACTAGTTAAAAAGGCAAAATATTTTGATTTAATTCACACCATCAAACTGAATTTTTTTTTGTAACAACTAAAAGAATCAATGATGTTAAAATACAAATTTGGAATACAAACTGTACACTTTACTATAACATCTTCACTTATATTATTGGTAATAATAATGAAAACGGGTTTAATATATGTTGAACATGTAAAAATATATTGAAATATATAGCTCAACAAATTTTTGGAAATTCTAACAATATAAGAATTTCTCCGGTAATATAATTGATAATTTCATAGTATAGAAATATATTAATTAAAGCCATAAGTCTCTTTAAAATTATGTATGCATCTATTTGTGAACATAAGCACGTGCATATACATGTACATTTATCAAAAGTTTTTTCTCGTCTAGCATAAGGATTAAGTTATATTTCTGAAGTTAAGATGGGGCAGCATTTTTTCCATTTTTTGTGATTTAAACAGGCAATTATGAGATTTATTATGGATTTTTAGCAAGTGAAATAAATTGCCGGTTTGATAGCCTATCAATGCGTTAATTGATTGTTTTGCTACGTCATCATTATCGTAAAACAAGTAAATGTTTATTTGTCTGTACATGAAACGCTTGGCTAGAATACGTGTAAAAGTCTACCAAACATTATGACTGGAAATATAGATGAGGGTAGTTCGTTTTAAATAAACGTGCAAGGAGAAAAGCAGACAAATGAACAAGAAAATTGTGAACAATAAATATTGGTAACAGTGGGCAATTGTAATGATTATATTGTGCAATATAATATTTTTAGCTATATTACTACTTAAAAGCTTTTACATTCAAAATAATTCCACTATTAATCTGAACTTTATTGGTCTGAAAGGTTCCAATTTTTTTATTTATTTATTTTTTTTTTTTTGATATTTCTATAGATATTATTAATTCTTACTTCCTATAATGTTGCTTTAATTGTAACTATTTATTTGTTTATCAGTTTTTTACAACACTTTAAGTTTTCTTAACTACCGTTCAAGAAACATCACACTTAAACATTATGTATTGGTTTTTACGGTTTTCTCTAATGATACTTGATTTCCTGTTTAGTCTTTTATTCTTTGTAACGTGTTGTATTTTTAAGAATGAAAATTTCCCTTATAGTAACTACAACAATAACAAAAAAGCAGTAGCAACAGCAACATAAACATCAAATACAGCTATAATAATATTAGCAAAAAATACGTTCATATATACAAACGGTAGCAAGAAAAATGAGAGCATCTAACGTCGATACAAAGGAATCTAAATCCAAAAAAAGAAAAGCAAATACAAGATGGGAAATGAACGAATAAATAGATTCTCAAATGGAAGCAGCAAGAAATAGGCAAAAGCAAAAAGAATGAATTAAAACATCATACATCAGCCACATGAGGTATTAACAAGTAAGCACGCACATGCATGCTTAAACACAAAGCAACTTTTGTACGAGTAGCAAGAAGTTGCATTAGTGTTATGTATGTAGATACATTGAAATATACTAAAAAGTACAAAAATCACATATATTCTTTAAATACAAAGATATGTATATGTATGAATATATGTAGGTGCTTTTCATCCCAAAGCCAAAATACTTCAGAGTTAAAGTAAGGGACAAAAATTAATTTGAAATAATAAAATTAGGAAATAAGAGAATTCGACCCTAAAGATACAATTAATCATATTTCATTATATATAATTTCCAATTGGTAACCTTATTTAATATGGTTTTATAATGTCTGCTTAACAGTTATTTACATTATAAATTCAGAAAATATTCTTAAAAGTTCTTATTAAACGATTTTGTATATTTTACAAAAATTTATTTTGGACTGATGTAGAATGAACCCTAATGCAGCGATATATTTTTCGATCACTGGTGATGGACATCAACTCCTACTATTTAGTGACAATATGATTTTAATCGTATGATATTACTATTAATCCCTTGTCCATCTTCATTTTTCAATTTTTTCCTTTTATATTTATGCCAAATTTCTTTTCTCAAAGGGGACTTTGAAAGCAAAATTTTACTATATACATGATTTTTGTAAATGAACTGATGTTGCCTATTTTAAATATCATACGACAAATACTATGACCAAATTTGGTTCACCTCAGTTGTACCGGTCGAGTCCTATTATGACTGAAATAACTGTACAGACGGAGAGCTGGATAAACAAAACACTCGTCAGAATCTTTAGTGTGTTCGAAAAATATATAAAAATAATTACGCAAATAAAAAAGCATCCTTTTATCCACTTAACTTTAAGAACCTTTAGACCAACCTCGCGATATATCACCAGTATCTCGACTATACTATTGGTTAATCAAAACAAAAACGTAAATTTAAATTAATTGTTAAACTTCACAACCAACGCAATTGAAATTAAAAATCAAAAATGGGAAACTTTGTCTATTCTTTTAAATTTAGCTCTTTACTATTTTTTGCTCTATACTTGTTCCATCTCTTCTCTAATATGGAAGTATGTGTTTTACAAAGAACAAAAACACAGAAACAAAAGGTTTGTTTAAGCTTCAATTTGTGCTATCTGCGTGATTACATGTGTCTATGGGTTTCTACAACTATGGATGATATTCTCAAAATACAAAAGATATATCCCAATAGTACTGATGGTGTATGGTAAGAAAATTTATGATGATGGTGATGTATATGTATGTATGTTGATTTATCCTTCTTTCTCCACAAAAAAGAAACCCTTTTATTTTTTAAACCATTTTTTATAAATAATGTTTTTGTTTGTTTTGGTTGCTAAATGTGTATTTAACAACCAGATTCGTGGTTTTAAAAACAAGAATTAAAACATGTTTATTCTTCCTTATTTGTGTGTGTATGCGTTAACAATTTACACCCTAATTTTTTTTACTCCGGAGAAGTTGGCATGAATTAACACAAAAAATGAGGAAAATCATTCATTTAATGGATTTGGTGTCGGTTGATCTAATTTCTTTTTTGTGTCTTATATTTTTTTTTTCAGTAACTTTTTGTTTGGTGATTTCCACTTCTTGCTTCATTATGAAGAGTTAATGAGTTACAGGAATTCAAAATTAGTTAAAACCAATTTTTTTTTAAGTAAACAAATTTTATATGATTTAATTTTAATTCTGAAAAGGGAGGAAGTAGAAGCTAAACAGAAAATTTTAAAAAAATTTTCTTTAAACAGATAATTTGTGAAAATTTTTCTCAAAAATAAAATTTTAAACAAATTTCCCAAAAAAGAAAATAATTGAAAAATTTTCTCTAAAGGAAAACTTTTGTAAAATTTTTAATAAACAGAAAATTTTGAAAAATTTTTACTAAACAGAAAATTTTGAAAACTTTTTACTAAACAGAATATTTTAACAAATTTTTACTAAACAGAAAATTTTTGAAAAATTTTTAATAAACAGAAAATTTGTGAAAATTTTTCTCAAAAAGAAAATTTTAAACAAATTTCCCAAAAAAGAAAATAATTGAAAAATTTTCTCTAAAGGAAAATTTTTGAAAAATTTTTACTAAATAGAAAATTTTGAAAAATTTTTAAGAAATTTTCACTAAACAGGAAAATTTTCTATAAACAGAAAATTTTTTAAAAATTTCTATAAACAGAAAATTATTTAAAAATTTCTCTAAATAAAAAATTTTAAAAATATTTTTAGTAAAAAGAAAATTTAAAAAAAATTTCATAAACAGAAAATTTTTGAAAAATTTTCTATAAACAGAAAATTTTTCTTTACACAGAAGAATTTTCTCTAAACAGGAAAATTTTCTATAAACAGAAAAATTTTCTATAAACAGACAATTTATGATAATTTTTAAAACTTTGTGTATTGGATTTATTTATTTTTTTGATTACGCTGTTCATTTAAATATTTTTTTCATAAATATTGTTGACTATTTTTAAAGATTTAGAATTCTTTTTTTGTTCAGTTTTTTTACATTTACAACTTCAAAGGCATGTCTAATAGGAATAGTGTTTGGTTCTTTGTTAGCAGCTTTTCTTTGCAATAACATCCTACAGCAGTTTTGCTAATCCGAAATTACAGTAATACTCGCATACACAATCTTACTTCAATATTTAGCAAGTGTTTTCCAACCGTCTGTACATCTTTGACTAGCTGTTCTATGCTGCACGTTTATTTTACTTATACTGACTTAACTGGATTTCTTTCAATTTTACTTTAACATTTTTTACATCTTTATGATTTTTTTTTTCTTGTGGTGTTGTTTAGAAATCTTTTGTTATTGTTGTTGTTTAATTTTTAAAGCTTGAAATTGTATTTTTAAAATAGTTTTGTTGTTCTATTCCTGTTGCAAACATAACAGTAACAAAAAGGAAATAATGCTTTTAAATATTTCGTATTTTTTTTTCTTCATCTTAAGGTATATTCTGTGTAAAGGCTATAAGAAATGTGTAAAACATAACTGAAATCGAAGTACAAAAATACAAAAAAAAAACGTCTATAGTTCATGTCATTCTTTCTTATTCTTACTGCCAACCAATTCATGTTTTTTTTTTTTCTTACTGATTTCTTTCCATTTGTAGTGTGCATGTTGCTGTTATGAGTTGTTTGCTGAGAAGAAAAAATATAAATAAAATAATGAAAAAAATTCTAAATTTTGCCTTTTTATTTTAGTTTTTAAGAAAATACCATGAAAAGTGCTTTTCAAACTTCGAATTAGAAGAATTCCTCCGGACTTGAAGCACTGATGTGTATCGCGTTCAAAACTAAATTCACATTACTACAGCAGCCATACTTGCAGGTTATTAGAACGTAGCAAAAATATATAAAGTCATTAAAAAAACAAGAGCTAGTCAAGCTGCTGATATTTGCCAATATATAAATATATTTTTGACTTAAATGTATGTATTTTTTTAAGGAAATTATTCGAAAACTGTGAAATCTTGAAGTTTAAAATTAAATTGAATACTTATTTAAATGTTTAAAATGAATACAGTGGGCAAGAAAAGTTTTGATGTGTCTTAATTGCGATAACATTTATTAGTACACAATCATCATAGCAAATACAAAAAATATTTCCGTGCATTTGCAAGATTTCTGTTCTACGACTGTAATATAAAAAATATTGTTAAAGATGTTAGCAAATTGTGCGAAATTTAATCAAATTTATAATTTTTAAAATTTTATAGACCCAAAGTTAAGAGCCACATTTCATTAATTATCGGCTAATAATCTCATCTATCCCTCATGAAATGTTGTTTCAGAATAATGGATTGGCTATATAAAATGATAAACTACAACAGTGTCCTTTCAATTCTATTGATAATTCATATTTTAGTATATGAATAAAGCCTATAGAAATTGCTTATTATCGGTCAATTATTTTACCTTGCCTTTATAAAAATATAAGCACACAACTCGTGTAAATATATATAAAATATCTTAAGTTTTTTATGTCTAATTTGGTCTTTGTTTATGTGTCAAATTATTATTTTCAGCCAGTCCTTTTACAAAAATGTTTAAACATTTGGGTAAGATAGCAAAATTCGTTAGATTTATAAAAATTTAACTCATATAATTTTGACATGAATACAAAACCTATTGAAATCGGTCATAAACGATAAACTAGTTCAACTACAATGCTATAGAATACTTATATACTCTATATAGGTGGAGAGGGTATAATGCGAAGTTACATACCTCCGTACGAATGTGGAAAAAAACCGCCAAAAATTCACCTTTTAGAATATAATTCTGCTTAGTTGTTCTTTCTTAGTCGATTTAAGAATGTCCGTCCGGTTGGTCAGCTGTCCATGTAAACCATTTGAGCAAAGTACAAGTCACAGTTTTAAAGATATCATCTTCAAATTTGGCACAGATTATATTTTTGACTCAAGGATATGATCAGTTTCATTATTTCCCATAGCCCCCATATAAATCTCCACGAGGAATTAAGAATTTAATACACTTAATTTCACCGTAAATCCAAACCTATGTTTAAAATTCTATTTCAGTTAGTGCATTACTTCGCCTAGTACATTTTCCGGTATTGAAATTAAGAGTATATGAATAACATAAGTCAACTCATGTATTTCATTTGAATCGGTGAAATAGTTTACTTAATATTATGTCTTTATGTAGTGTAGGGTATTTTTAATTTGTTAATTCTAAGTATATTTAAATATTTTTGTAGAATGTTATAGATTTCTATATTGCGATATAGAAATCAAAAGGAGTGACTTTTTAAGATTTCCATTTTTTTAAATTTCTACAACGAATTAGAAAATCTTGTTTAAAATAAATATTTTAATAAAAGAAATCAATAAACATATTTCAATGTCAATATTAAAAATATTTTTTCTTAAAAAAAGTAGTTTTTGATGAATATGCAGAATAACAAGATTAGATGTAAAAATTTTTAAATATTTAATACATGCAGACACAACAAAAATGTCTAGATGAGATTTTAAAAAAGAATTACTAAAAAATAAAAAAAAAAGAAAACTTAAACACGTACACGAAAACAAAACGTAATTCAAATACGTCCATATACAACAAAATTTTCTTATAGCATTGCAAATAAACATGACTGTTTTTTATATCTTTATAAATTGATGACATACAAGATAGAACAAAAAATTTATATAAATGTTTATATTTTTATTATACTTATTTACACATAAAAATACCTGTTTCCATATATGCATATAAATAGGAACATCATATTTATTTCATCATGTTTGTAATTAACCCAACAGTTTTATGCGGCAGACCAGTCTAAGCAACTGGGTAAAAATTTACTTTAACATGTGCCAGACTTAGAACGTAGTCATTTACAATTTTTTGGGTTTAATTTTTTTTTTTTGCCTCCAAAAATAAAAATCTTCATGGAATATTTGGAATTGCGTTAATTTTTACAATTTAAGCAAATTCATATGTATGACACATCATAATTGTTTACACATACATGTGTCCAAAGTTTTATAACATCTTTTTTTATACCCACCATCAAAAAATGACATGTTAAAATATTCGTCTAATACCCAAAATGTATATATATTCTGCTAAGATTCTAAGTCGATCTAGTGATGTCCGTTCGTCTGTCTGTTGAAAGCACTATAGAGACCGCACGAGATGAGCTAGGTTTGTTTAATACTGAAAATGTGCACATATAATGTCATAAATATGAAACGGAAGAAGCTACAGTGATGAAATTTAAGGTGCATCATTAGATAGTAGAGTAAAGGCTGCAAACCAATAATGGGCAAGCCTACTTTTCCGCCCACATCCCATATAAGCCCAAATTGAAAAATATAGAATTCTTTGTTACATCATAACATGAATACCACTCATTTAACCTCTTTTGATGGTGGGTATCAAACATTCGATCAAGTCGAATATAATCTTACTTGTTTTTATTGATATTTACTAACACACATAATAGTTTATATGTGTGTTAGTAAATATTTAAATATTGTTATAATTTTTGTTTTGTAAATCTACATATGTATTGAAGTTAGTTTAGGTATGTATAAAATAAACAAAATTTTTTAAATACAAATATATGTGCAATATATAAACATCTATACATAAGCATCTGTGCATAGAAATATGAGTATTTAAATAAATATCATACATTTTTAAAAAGAAATAATGCAATGGTTTTTGCTCATTTTTTGCAAAGAGATAAATACCGTGGAACATGTCGGAAATTAAGAAGTAGTAAAAATTGTGTCTTCTAGATACATTATTTCTTAAAGAAAGTTTTAAAAACTTTTCTTTTTATGGACATTTTCTGTTTATTGAAAATTTTCAGTTTATGGAAATTAAAAAAACAAAAATGTTGAAAAAACTTATGGACATTTTTTAAAATTTCTTGTTTATAGACATTTTTTTTTTCAAATTTTCTGTTTAAGAAAATTCTTCAAAATTTCTTTTTTATGGAAAGTTTTTTTTTTAATGTTTGTTCTAGATTTTTTTTTTAATTTTCCGTTAATATCAAAATAAAATAAAAAACAAAAAAAAAGTTTATAGCAACTTGTTTTAAATTTTATTTTATTATTTTTTTCAAAACTTTACTTTTATAGATTTTTTTTTTTTTTGTTTATAGAAATTTTTAAAGAATTTTCCGTCTATAGAAAAATTAACAAAAATTTTCTGTTTATAGAAAATTTTTCTAAAATTCTCAAAGTTTTCAAGAATTTTCTTATGTAGAAAATTTTCCATTTGTAGAAAATAGTTTAGCTTATAGATTTTTTTTAAATTTCCAGTTTATAGAAAAATTGTCAAATATTTTTCTGTTTACAGAAATCTGTTCACTTTGTAGAAAATTTTTCAAAAAATTTTTTGTTTATAGAAATTAAAAAAAAAAAAATCAGTTTATAGAAAATTTTTCTAAAATTAAAAAAAGTCTATTTATAGCAATATTTTCAAGAATTTTTCTTTATAGAACATTTTTCAGCTAATATTTAATAGAAATTTCAGTATAAAGGAAATGTTTTTGGAAAATTGTTGAATAATATTTTTTGTAGATAATTTTTATTTAATAAATTCCTTACCCACTATCTATTAATAAGAACTAAAAAAATCTACCACCAACACCTTTTTACAAACGTATATATAAACATGTGTATTAAATGATGGTTTTTATGTTCAAACAGTTAATCATTTGTGTGAATATGTTTTACAAATAACAACAGAAAAAAAATGAACACATAATGTACATATTGATGATATAAATCAACGATAATCAAATTATTTGCACTTGAATGGTGTTTATTGATAAATTATGCCACAAATAATATTTTGATAGCATCAATTATGGTTTTATTATATTCTAAAGAAAATGGTTAACACACACATGCCCACATATTTATATTAATATAGAAACAAAGTATATAATAAAAAAAAGTGAAAAATAATATGTTTATACGTAACAAAAACAAAAAATATATTTGTAGAAAAACATCACAATTATGATAGTGTACAAAAGTGATGACAATGTATATATATTTCCAGATAATTGTATTTATATAAATATGCAACAGTGTGTGTGAATGTATTGTATTAGTTTGTCAATCTGTAGTCATGTTTAGTATTAATCTTATCCATCTTTGTATTGATAATATACAGACATATGATTTTATTATAGATTTAATGTTTGAAAATGAAACGAAAGATTGACTTAATACATACACATTTATGTTGTTATAGATGAGGAAACGGAAATATGTTACAATAAGAGTAGATAAATACAAATACATGTGTATTAAACAGCAACGACAATAACAGCAATAGTAGAAGATTGAAAAATGTTTATTTTGATGACTGATAATACTATGGGAGTCTGTTTGTGTGTTTGTATATCTGTAAAATGTCAGAGTTTTCATTTGGTAAATATGTTAAATTTACCACCTACCGAGGCAACAACATGTCAATTGCCGCTATTGCCACGGATATTGTTGATTCTTGTTGTTATTATGTTTGTGTGTGTGTGTGTGTGTGTGTATAATATTGCTCCTGTTTTCTGTAGAACAAATTTCATCTAACAATTTATTTGATAACTTGTTCGATGATTATTGTTGCTGCTGCTATTTTTGTTGTTGATTTGTTTGTGTATTAATTTTTGTGGCCAAGAGTACTACAGTTGTTCATCAAAATATTAACTTACATATTTAACGCTTAAGGGTGTTAATATTTTATTGATTTAAGAAGATTGATTTAAACAAGTCCTTTGAGTAGAGTTCATTAAATAAACATAATAATTATTAAGTGTTAGGATTTCATTAGCATGGATTATATTAGACAATTTACAAAATTTAAAAAATTAATAATACACTAAAGATGTTATAAAACTGATATGTATTTTTTTAAATACAATAAAGTTACAGTAAAATTTTAGATTTGTAACAAATGCGATATTAACATAGAAGTTTGGTAGTAATATATCAAATTAAATTATATGTACTTTAATTTGACTCTATATGGGAGATTTATTCATTCATTGGAAATTTTCTCAATTTAGGTTGTATGTTCTAAAATGCTTTAAAATTACTGTTTCATAAAACATTGGTCAACAATTCAAGACTTGTCATTCTGTCAACAAGCAGACGGATGGATATAAACTCACTATAAAAACTAAAAAGGAGGTCAGACAGAACCTCTTAGTTCGTACAAACAGTTTTCATAACTTTATTTAACAAATAGTTAAGGGTTATGAAAAAAAACATTAATTACATTGATTTCATTTAAAAGCCATTGGTCCATTGTTTTAACCAGAAATATAGAGAACTCTGTGTTCTCCCAAATTGAATTCTATTTCTTCATCATAGTTCTAACGTATGCAAGAAATACATTCTTAAATCCTTTAGCGGTATTTGGCATCATAATGGGGCAGCGTTACCGGTTAAAAATTTCACAAAGTAGCACAAAAAAAGGATTTTCTAAACAAATTTTGCGTTCAAAAACGGAATTTACTATTCAAATGGTGCACATTGCTTAAAACGTAAAAAGTATATGAATACATGATGGATGTATGCTTCTTATTTCGAAATGTCTACTAACAGTTCGAAATAAGTTATTTTTTCCGTATTGAATTGACCAAAGCTGACGCTGAGTATGACTTCACAGGAACAAATAACAAAAAATAAAGTTATTGAAATCTTTAAATAAAATATATAAACACTAAAAATTAAAACCAATTTACTTATAGAAAAGACCATGCGATTATGGTAATGGAACAAAATTGTATATTAATTTTTATGTCTAGCAATTCAAACATCTGTGTAAAAGGACTTAAAAGGATTTCTAATTTTGAGAAATATTAAGATGTGCTACATTTGAAGAGTTAAATTTTTTTATCCTTCTGTAGTTATAATCACATAACAAAACTGATACATATTAAACACTAGAAATGATTTATCAAAAATTTTTTTTTATTAAAATTTTGAATTTAAGTTATCCTATGAATATTTGAGATCCTTTTAATAAAAATCTTGACACATAAAGATTTTCAACGTTGATTATAGACTAACTTATCTATATATTTCTCTATGGGTGTGAAAAAATTATAAAATTATGACAGGGTGATGTATAATATTAAATTCTATATTAAAAAAGTGTAAATAACGTAAACTTTCTTTTTATTCTAGAATACAAATGAAATGTAAATCCCTTTTAAGCTTTTTAAAATTAATACTTATATATGAAACTAATGTTAAAATATGTATATGTATATTTAAGATAACAAATTCATTAATTAATATGAGAAAAAATTTCTATTTATTTTTGCTTTAAAATAATTTAAGTTTATTACAAATATTTAACTAAATATTGTTTTATTTAATATCTTTATATTTAATTGTACGATTAAATCACCAGTATTTTATTCTTATAAAATCAAATATCATATGGTTGTCTTAGTATGTTATTAAGTGTTTATGTATATGTTTTGTCTAAATATTTATTTAGCTTACAGCTTTTAATATACATATGAATTGTATTTGTTTGTATTATTTTTATTCTATTTAATCAGTGACTAATCAGTGCTTTTGTCTTAGCTATTAGTTTATTAACACAGGAATAAAACTTTTACGATAAAAGAAAAAAAAAGCAGCAGACAAAAAGACGTGCAGATGTTTAGATAATACAATATGTAGACATTAAAGTGGTGACAAATAAATCGACAGACCGATTTACTGTTGAAGATTAAAAATAAAAAAGAACAGTACAAACATCATTAAACAAATAAATGTTATGTTAAAAATAAAGAAAATAAGCAATAAAGACATCATATAGATTATGAGAAATTAATTGTTTTAATCTATTATAATCTCTTTTGATTGCATGTATTTGCACAAATATAAATGATATAAAAACACCATAGGAAATACATACATACATATTATGTATGAAATAAGGGGAAAGTGTGATGATGGTTTTATAAAAAAAAATATATATATATTAAGGAAGTTGTCAATTTAGCTACAATATTTAGATATACGTATTAATTTTGTGGGATCATTTTTATAAAGTAAAATTTTAATATTACTTAAAGTTATTTGCAGTTTTCAAATTTATTAAATATACAAAAGTAGATATAAAAAAAAATAACACATATAATTCAAATATAAATATATTGATTTTGAGCTGAATTATGTGTTCTTAATATAAACGCTTTCATAACTGATGGGTAAATATATAATAATTTCACACCGAAAAATAGCGAGTACAATACCTCGTCGAGACAAAGACAATTTTATACAATATATTTAAAATTTTTAATAAGATAGACTTCCAAATACCAATCTTAGGTATAAAAATATCAACAGAAAAAACAAGCATACTTGATCAAAAAAATATTTTTTTTAGTACTCACTAATATTGTTGAACATTAGCATCGCGTCATATATAAATAATGATTCTATGCTAATCTCATCATTAGTTAAAGATACATTTTGCTATTTTTAATCCAACATCGAACAATTTAAAATCTTCCATTTGTGATCTTTTTAAATCAATACAAATTTGATATCTATTTAATTTCAATTTAGAATGAATTTGAAAACATCGTTTTCATGTTGTGCACATACGTTTCTACCATACTATTGACATTGTATGTGATTATTTTATGTACTCTTTTTCACAGGGTGTATTTTATATTGAATTTAAATTAAAAAAAAAAAAACTGTTTTTAAACAATTACCATATATTCTTAAGTAAGAGTTTCTACTTAACATTTTCTTTTTATAAATTCTCATTATATTTTAAATATTTATACCGATGTATTTCGTAATATGATAAAACTTTTTAAACTTAGTACCACATTTTCAAGAATAAAATGGGGATTTTATTCTTAAGAAGAGCCAGATTGCAGTAAAGGTATAAAGTATATAGAAATTTATGTAAACTTGAGTATAAATTATGCAAAATATTAATCGTCTGAACATGTCCGTTGATATGGTGATTTTGGATTATGTTCTATAAATTAAAAACTGTATATAGTTTTGATTTCTTTGAAATTTCTTGAAATTGCACCAAATATTACCTAATATATCGTGTGTAATATATTCATTATTAATATTATGTATAAATAATTTTATATTCTAAGAATGTTCAAAGATACAACAGAATTTTTACTGAAATTTCTGAAAATATTGTACCTCATTTAAAAAAAAAAAAAAAAAAAAAAATATTTCCGCATCATCTTCATCAACAACTTCAGCATGATATGAAGTTGTTTTGTGCAGAATGTGTCTTTAGTTATTAACAAACAAAATCCTTAAAGCTTCTATATGCCTCCAAAACAATGTATAGTTTTATACATTTTTTTTTTAATTTTTATATGAAGTTTTTAGCAATTCATATATCATATATATAAGATTCATATACATATATATAAGATTTTTTTATTTCAGAGGAAAAAAAATACGAATATGACAAAACAGCTGCATTGTTAGCAAAAACGTGAAAAAATCAGGAATGCTAAAAGTTTTTATTATTTTATGATCAAAATAGCATAACAAAAAAACTTTTATTGTTGTAGATGTTAAGAATAATCGTTTAAAATATAACGAATAAATACAAGTAATTGCTGAAAAAGCAATTATGTCTTATGAAAATTCTTTGATAAGAAAGTTTAAAATGAAAAGTTTTGTATTAAAGTCATTGTCAATTTGAAAATAAATTGTCAAATAAAATCATTGTCAATTTCAAAAGAAAAAAAAAAACTAAATGTTTTTCATTTAAGGTAATTTGATTAGATTTAAATTTATTTTCTATTAATCATGCCACATTAATTTTAATTGCTAATGTTACATTTATTGCCTAAAAATTGTATGCTTAGAAACCGATTATAAAAGTTTTTAGCAACATTGTACATAAAGAATTTTAAACTGTCTATGGCAAGGCTATATAAAAATAGGTATAACCGACAATACTAGAAAAAAAAAAATAATAAATGAATACGTCTGCAACATAACAGACACAAAATAAACTTTTAAACAAAAAGCTGGCTTAGAAAAAATGCTACCAAAACATACAGTTTTTTAAAAAACTATTAGTTGAAAGAATATTCCCTACATGTATGTTGCATGAATTCATGTTATATTTCTTTTTTCTAGAAAACTGCGTAACTATTCAAGTGCACAATATACAATGCACACACACGTACACATTTATAAACATACACACTTACAAGCTTTGCAACAAACAAATATTTAAATTGCCGGATAAAAATAGAATAAATAAAATGAAGAAAACAAACTGAAAGTTGAAAAAACATTTGAAAATAAAAAAAGTATTAGACAGTCCAAACTGCAATAGAAACTAAAATTTTAGTTTAGTTTTCTTTTTGTGTTTATATTTTTTTTGGCGTGTATGTGAATATATATGTAAAAGCGTAACAGGCAGCAGCATTAACCGGAGACGCCACAACATGTTGCAGATAAATTCAAATTCTAATAAAGTTTTTTTTTTAGGTAAAACTGTTTTTTTTAGTTATTTTTTATGTATATAAAGATGTATGACTGTAATTTGATAAATGGTTTTTACATTGCTGACGACACAGTCAGACTTTGAGACAGACAATTTAGTCAGACAATAGGCTACATAATATTTAAAGAAAAAAAAATGTTTTCACAAAATAAGTAAAATGTCTGTTAGTACATTGCAACAATGCAGATTTATTTGGATTGCTTTCAAAATATTTATTTTTTTTTTTAATTTGTCAACATTTAATATTTTTGTTTTGAAATTTGGCAGTTCTGTAATTCAAGAACTTCTACATTTTTTGATTTTAAATTATTTTTTTTTCCTTATTATTGTCAGTTGTAGCATACACTCCTGTTTCCTAAGCGAATTTATGACCAATCTATAGACATTTTAAACATTGACCTTAAAGGTCAAAGGTATCGAAATTTTTTAGAAAAGTAAATTTGAGTTGAAATTTTGTTGTTATTTTTTGTACGTAGGTAACTCTAGAACATTTTTTTGAAATTACATTTAAATTAACGTATATTTTGATATCACGTAGGAAAATATTTAAAATTTAATAACTTTTTTGACAAAAAATTAAGAGTTTTATAAATTTTACTTTGTCTTGTAAAAAGCGCTTCAAAAATGTTAATTTTTTTTGTCCTTTAATATCATGGAAACATGTATTGTTACTATTGGGACAAAGATCGATATGAGATCAGATTTGTCATGATTTTGGTAAAACATTTCAGTTCATTGGTCTTTATTGAATTAATTAAAAAAAAAAAACATTTTAGAATGTTAATCTTTCACACTGGACATGATGTAATGCATTTTATGGGCGTTCGGAAAATTTAGCGTTTTACCATCTTACCATAATGATCATTATGTCAATATTATTCAAGAGAAATCATAGAGTAAACTTTTAAAATGTCTTTAGTAAAAAATATGTTTATTTACAAAATTTTCTAAAAGTTACTTGTCTTTACGAAATTATCTTAACATTTGATTTTGGCTAATATGTGTTTGAAGCCAAATTGAACAAAATATTCTAATGGGCAGAAAAATGTTTGACAAATTTCACGAAGTCGAATATTATTTTTACTTAATAATAAAGTNNTTAATACAAAATTACTACTTTCATACAAAATTAATTTCACAGGAATTCTAGAGGAATTTCCCAGAACTCATTATCCTGGAAATTGTGGGACTGAAATGATTATATTAGATAAACTTTAATGTTAACCTTATATTGATTTATGAAGATCACAATATTTGCAAAATTTGTTAAATTAAATTTACATTTAAAGGCTTTAGTTTCATTATGATTTTATAAATTAATGTTTATTTATATAAACATATATATTCTTATTTATATTTATGCCTTTAATATCAGGCGTGAAGGCAGTAAGTTTACAAACTTAAACTTTTGTTTAAAACTCACTCATAGTTTAACTTCAGTTTGAGTTATAATAGACGTTGCTTAGCAAAACATGCTCCTTAAGCAAAACTAGAAAAAAGAAATACACAATATTTAAACAATTTTTAAAGCTGTAATTAGTTTTGAAAATTTATATGTAACAACTAAGATTCTATTCGACTTGGTCGAATCTTTCAATCATAAAAATCTTTAAAGCATAAAAATATTAAGAGCAGAAGGTTCGCCAACTTTCTTTTTGTACATTTGTAGAAATGTCCTTACTTATAAAAAATAATGAAAAGTTGAATAATATGGCCTAATCGGAGAGGTGGGCAAAACAGGTGCTAGGGCAGCTCCAATTACTGTGTTCAAATTTCTTATGTAGTTGTAATCAAAATTTTCATACTTCTACTTCATATGTTTTATGTTTATGGCATATTATGACATAAAATGCTGTAGATGGAAGGACATCACTGGATCGACTTAGTAACTTTTCAGGATCCTGAATATATATACATGTTGGAATATTATACAAATAGAATAACAACCAAATTTTTTCGGGGTTGGGTATAAAAATGATGAAGCATTCCTTTTAGTTTTTAAATTAAATGTTTTTTAATACTAAAGAATTATAATTAAAAAAAAAAATTCCAAGGATTTCTTAAAAATCCCTTAAGTTATATATTTTTTATTGCTCTTCTTAAAATCTACACTTAGACTTATTTTTTTTTTCGTAAAGTAACATTGTTACTTAAAATTATACAAGTATCTACAGCTACTTCTGTACTATTATGCAGTACTATCATTATACATATAAATTTTAACTTCAATGACTCACGTACACAACATCGAAGTGGAAACAGACTTTTTAAAGTTTTTTTTTTTTTTGGTCTGTGTGTGTGTTACTTCAATTGTGTTGCAAACACTTATGTGCCCTTTACATGACATGCAAATTAAGCGTAGGGAATTTAACTATTTCTTTAACAAACAATTTGGTTACTTTGACTACCACTTTGACAGCTATTGTGAGTACAAATTTTTATTACGGTTGCAGTAGCAGAAGCATCTCTTAACAACAACGAAGTTATAATGCTAAAGGCTCAAATACTCTTATTAGTTTATAAGCTGGAACTTTGATTACAAGAAAAACACATTTTTTTAACAATGTAAGAAGTGTTAGTAGCTAACTGTGTTACCAAGAGATTTTAAAAATATACGTCAAATTCTATTTAGGAAAAGCTAAATATCCTGACATCATATCATATATAAATTTAAGAACAGAAACAGCGATTAAATTAAAACTAAAAAGATTATTTTAAAATGAAAAGAGCTAAGGTGGCAACACTAAGAACTTGTGGAAAATATACATATTTATTTGACATTTGACATTTCTGCAGTATTATGACCAGGCAAATGTAGTGAAATTTAGGGGAAAATTTAGTTTTTTGTTTTAACATGCCACATGGGATAGCTGTCAATTTTATAGAATATTTTTACAGACAGCATGATTTGGCTGCAATGAAATTGAATGAAATTATTTAGTGGTGGTAGAATAAACAAAAAATAAATAATAAATTCTTAAAATTGTTAAAATATTTTATTTCAGACCTATAATTTAAAAGTTGTGGGTTTGTTTTTCTGATAGATATCTAAATTCTTTTGTGATCGATACCTATAAATATTAAAGATTTAAAAAAGAAATATATATGCTCCGAAAGAGTTAATTCAAATGCTTATAACTCGATAACTACATAACTTTTTGAGACATTTATATATGTTATTTTTTGTAATTTAGGGCTTTGTATTCCCAAACATCTAGTTCGAAAATTTTAAAGAAATCGTATATCAGTGTACATTTCAGTCTGTCGGCTGAAAAAATATCATGAATATGGGACCTCTGTTTATCAAGCTTATGAGTAATGAACTTTTCTTAATTAATATTAGGTATACGTAAAGCTGTAACATACATTGTGAACTTTTTTGGCAAATAATATTTAAATTTTTTAAATTTGTCGCATATTTATAAATGTAAAAATATTATTGTTTTTAAAGATTTTATTTTTAGGAGAAAATGTAAAACAACATCAACATACTCGTATGCAGTATAAAAGAATTTTCCCATTCCAGTTGTTATTTTTTTACACTCGATCGAAACATTCCCAAATATTTCTAGGCAATGTGTTTGTTGATAGAACCATATTTGTACTATTATAGTTGCATATTAATTCTTTCAAATAGCATCATTTGTTCTCCAAAATTAAAGGGTATAACATTATTACTATTTATTGGAAGTAAAACTAAATGTCTTTCTATTTTGCATACGCTTGCATAACATAACAACTACATATGTAATGAAAGTAAAACAATATTGAACAATTTCAATATTTCCTTTACTTAAATTAAAATTTTAATTCAAAAATTATTGTCTTAAATTTTAGTCCCGTTTTACAGAAAAAATTTAATTGTAAAATAGTTTTCGTTACATGACCAATTGTCTACGAATATAAAATATTTTTAAAAATGTATGCACGTCTAAATATACAAGAGAAATTGAATTGAAGAATAAAAGAAAAATTAAAAACACAAATAACACAACATTAAAATTACAATAAAGGCTATAATTGAAATACAATAATATAAACAAGAGAGAAAAACACAAAATTAAGAGTAAACTAATACGAAAATTTCTGCACGTAAATATTAGAGTAATCCAAAAGGAAGCAGAATTGAAATAGTTTTTTTAGTTCTATTTCAGTTTTAGTTCAATTCTAGATCAGTTCTAGTTCAGTTCTAGTTCAGTTCTAGTTCAATTCTAGTTTAGTTCTAGTTCAGTTCTAGATCAG
>JACGTJ010024772.1:0-12273 GCA_014858695.1 Chrysomya rufifacies | reverse complement strand
GCATTCGCGAACAGGCAGAATGGCAGGCCGTCGCCTCGGCGTTGGACCGGCGCAATACCGCGTTGACCTTGATAGGTGCTACCGCGCGCGGGTATTGGCAGATTGCCGATTTGAATCAGCAAGTTATCCATCAGCAACGGATGGTGACGATCGCGCGTGAAACTTTGCGGCTGGTGGCGGCACGTCACACCGCGGGCGATGTTGGCCGATTCGAGCTGTTGCAGGCGGAACAGAACCTGTTGGCGAGAGAGAATCAGCTGCATGAGCTGGAGCGGCAGCGGGAAGACGCGCGTAACTCGCTGGCGTTATTGTTTGGGCGATCGCCGCTGCTGCGCTATAGCGAACGGCGTTCGTTGCCGCTTGAAGAGGTGGCTATCGCGCAGCGCCTGCCGGCGGCGGTGATTGCACGCAGGCCGGATGTTCAGGCGGCAGAGCGCCGCCTGAGAGCGGCGCTGGCCGGTGCCGAGGCGGCCAGGTTGAGTTTTTATCCGACGCTGAGCCTGGAAGCCGGGTTGGATGCCGGCAGTGGGCTTTTCCGCCGGTGGTTCAGTGAACCTTCGCGTTCGCTGGGGGCCACGTTGACGCTGCCGTTTATCGAATGGCGCAAGATGCGCTTTTCCAGTGACAAAGCGGCGTTGCAGGCGCAGCGGGCGGAGATTCAATTTCGCGATGCGGTCTACCGCGCGCTGGCCGATGTGGACAACGCCATGCGACAACGCCTGGAAGCACAGCGGCAAATCGGCAACCAGCGGCGGCATCTGGCGATGAGCCGGCAAGCCGTGGCGTTGGCGCGGCATCAATATCAGGCCGGTTCCGTCGCGCTGCAAACGCTGCTGGATGCGCAAGAGGCGGTGTTGACCAGCGAAAATTCGCTGTCGGCGCTGCAATACCGCTACCTGAACGCCACGATGCAGCTCTGGCTGGCGCTGGGCGGCAACGAGGCTTTCGCATCGGGGCAAGGAGAATAAGCATGGAGAAAATAAGACGAGTGGTGGTCACCGGTTACGGTGCCGTCACCGCGCTGGGCGGCAATGCGCAGCAAAACTGGCAGGCTATCATGGCCAGCCGCCTGGCCTATCGCTATCACGATAAATCGGCGGCGGGGATCCACGCGCGCTTTTTTGCTTTGCTGGAGTCTGAACCGCCGCTGGAGGGCGTTGCTGCGCGGGTAAGTCGCCGGCTACCCAGATTCGCCAGGTTGGCGCTTGCCGCCGCCGCAGAGGCGATCGAAATGGCGTTTTCATCCTCTTACAGGGGGCCTGCGCACTTTTATTCGTCGTTGGAGTGCGGGGCGATTATCGGCAGCGGCTGGGGAGGGCAGGATGAGATCATGCAAAACAATGCGGACTATCTGCAATCCGGATTGGGGCAGCTGTTTGGCTGTTTTCACGCGATGCCCAATATCGCGACCGCCATATGCGGCCAGCATTGGCTGCTACGGGGTTATCAAGGCTCGCCGGCGGCGGCCNNGCGGCCTGTGCGACCGGCGGCATCGCGATTGGCGATGCGTTTGAAGTGATTCGCAGCGGCCGCGCCGCAATGATGCTGGCCGGCGCGTCGGAATCGCTGAGTGGCAACGGTGCGATCTGGAATATGGATGCGTTGCGTTTGTTGAGCCGGGAGCAGAAAGATATCACCAAAGCCAGCTGCCCGTTCAGCCGGGATCGCAACGGTTTCGTCCTGGCGGAGGGGGCCGCCGTGTTATGCCTTGAGGAACGGGAAGCGGCTTTAGCGCGTGGTGCGACGATCCTGGGGGAGATCAAAGGGTACGGCAATTTTTCAGACGCTTTCGATCTTACCGCCCCGGCGGAGGATCAGCAGGCGAAAGTGAAAACCATACGACGGGCTTTAGAGCAGGCGCAGCTCGACAATCATAAAATCGACTATATCAATGCGCATGGCACCTCTACGCGGCAAAACGATGTGAGCGAAACCGAGGCGATCAAGGCGGCTCTGGGGCGCGATGCTTACCGCACGCCGATTTCCAGCACGAAATCCTATACCGGGCACCTGCTTGGCGCATCCGGCAGTTTTGAGGCCATCGTCTGCCTGCAAGCGTTACAACAACAAATGATGCCGGCAACCTGCCATTTGCACGAGACCGATCCCGAATGCGATCTTGATTATATTCGCGAGGGGCATCGGCATGGCTGGCTGCGTAATGTCATGAGCCTCAGCTTCGGTTTCGGCGGCGCCAATGCGGCGCTGGTATTTGGTTATCACAATGAATAACGGTAGGGCCTATGGAAAAGTATCATCGGTTATATGAGACGATTTGCGGCATGTTGTATGAAGCCAGAGGGCTGGAGAGAGCGCAGCTGTCGGCAGAGATGCCGCTGCAACAGCTTGGGCTGGACAGCCTGGATTATATGGAGTTGATGCTGTTGGTTCGACGAGAATTCGGCATTACGCTCACTGCGGAAATGCTTATCGAACACCCTGAGTTGACGCTCGGTGAATTGTGCCACGTGATAATCCGTCAATAATTTCATCCCCCCAGGCGATCGCTTGTTGAGGTCAGGCCTGGGTTTTTTTCGTCTGTTGTGACTGCCATTTCATCTCTTACCCTTCCAGTTTCACTCTGTTATCGATATCCATAATTATTAATGCTTATCCATCAGGTTAATATGAACCCGTGGTGGCGGTTTTTTATTCTCATTTTTGGCGGCGTTATTAATGGCGAGTGTTAATGGCATGGCAATATTTTTTAGGAATATTCTTTGTTTTGCCGGTTAATTTATCAATCTTACGCCACATCGTGCCAGGCAGTGATAACACAAGCTAAAGCAAACTGGGAGTCGTGTGGTGATAATGCCGGGAATCTGCGGAACCCATTCGCAAGAGCGACTCACAGGGGCGGTTGATGCCCGAGATAATAACGCCAGTCGCGCTGTTCGCATTCGGCAAATCCGCTATACTCCGCGCTGGATGCAGGAACCTATCCATAAGCCAGGGGCTACCCTGAGTGTCCATTGTGGTGACGTAAAAGGAAAATGACAGCCACATTTTTCCGAGCAAAGTAATGAGGTTGTATGTCTAATCGTAAACATCTGACGCCTTCCGAAGTGGAGAGACTGCTTGAGGTCACGCTGCAGGGAAAGAATCCAGAACGCGATTATTGTTTGATTTATATGTGTTTTATTCATGGGTGCCGCGCCAGCGAAATAGGGGGGTGGCGCTTATCGGATATCGATCTGGAAGGCGGTAATATCTATGTACATCGGTTGAAAAATGGCTTTTCCACCGTCCATCCGCTCTATCTGCGCGAAAGGCAATGTCTGCGGCGCTGGTTGGATAAGCGTCAACGGCACCGCTGGGCCGATCAAGAGTGGCTGTTCTTGTCCAACCGCGGTGGCCGTCTGTCGCGCCAACGTATTTACGGGTTGATTCGCCATTACAGCAAGGTGGCCAAATTGGAGGTCAACGCTCATCCACATATGCTGCGGCATGGCTGCGGATTTGCATTGGCGGACCGCGGTATCGACACCCGTTTAATTCAGGATTACCTCGGGCACCGAAATATCCAGAATACGGTGATTTATACCGCCAGCAATGCACAGCGCTTTAAGGAAATTTGGTAAGTGTGATTTAAGTTAATAACGATAAGGAGTCACTTTGAACTAAACTGAAACATACTGTAAGGACGCGTAAAAACAATGTCAATATTCCCATGCCCTCTTTCCTGCTTAAAGCTTAATTCTTTTTGAAAACAGTGTGTTGTGATTTTTTCTCGTATCCCCTACCTCCTCTTAATCTAAGCAAAATCCTAATCAAAAATCCGCGGATTTAAATCATTGAGTTTACGCCTTGGTTTTTTAGTCTGATTTAATATCACTTTGTTACTCAGTTGGTTTTAAATCCTGTTAAATGGGTTTTTATTGGTTTTAAAAACCAAAGGAGTCACTTTAGTTCAAAATGAATCGTTTGGGTGAATAAGCCCGAAGCCATTAATCAGTCTGGCTGAGGCCCTTTACATTCATGGAACTAAATAAAAGGAATGACATTAAGGATATGTCGGAAATAAACCCATGCATATTTTGCATAATTTTAAGGAAAGTAGGATGAAAAAGAATCTGTTGGCTGTAGCTGTATTGACCGCGTCCGCATTTATCCCCTCTGCATTTGCTGCTGACGGCGCGCTGAATATCACTGGCACCATTACCGATCAGTCTTGCACCGTCGATCCGGACTCCCAGAACAAGCAGGTCGCTCTGGGTAAGATTGCCAAAGACGCATTCACCCTGTCTAAAACCGCTGGCGCCAAAGCCTTCAACCTGGTGCTGAAAAACTGCCCGAAAACTGTGACCGGCGCCACCGTGCGTTTTGACGGCACTCAGGTGCAGGGGCAGTCCGGGCTGTTGCAACTGACCGGCGCTGGCACCTCTGGGGTCGCGGGCGGTATTGGCGTACAGCTGCTGGATGACGGCAGCAACGTGCTCAATATCGGCAACGATTCCCGCGTGTATGCGCTGGAAGAGAACAAAGACAACACCCTGGGCTTTGTCGCGCGCTATTTCGCTTATGACGACGTTTCCGTCGGTAGCGCCAACGCTACGGCCAACTTCACCATCGTTTATCAGTAAGGCTATGCCGTCACGGCGGCGAAACAGTTAGAAAAATGAGCCAGAGGGCGTGTTCTCTGGCTCTTGTTCATCGGTGATGGGAACGGGAAGAAAGAGATGAAAGCTGGATACTTTGCGCTGACGGCGGCGTTGTTGATGACGCTTTGGGCTCCGGTACAGGCCGGCGTGGTAGTGGGTGGGACGCGCCTCATCTATGACGGCGGTAAAAAAGAGTCTGCTCTGAATATCAACAATCCGGATGCGGTGCCTTATCTGATCCAATCCTGGGTCGATGCGCAAGAGGGCGATAGCGCGAAAGCACCTTTTATTATCACGCCGCCGCTATTTCGTTTAGACGGGGGCCAAAATAACCTGCTGCGCGTGGTACGTGCGGGCGGCAATTTACCGACGGACAGAGAGTCGCTGTATTGGCTGAATGTGAAGGCTATTCCTTCGGTGGAAAAGAAAGAGAACACGCTGCAAATTGCGATCAAGACCCGCATCAAGCTGATTTATCGCCCGCAGGGGCTCGTCGGCAATCTGGAAGAGGCGGCCGGTAAAGTGACGTGGCGGCGCAGCGGCGATCGTTTGCAGGTGACCAACCCTTCTCCCTACTACCTCACCTTTTTCAATTTGAAGCTGAATGGCCGCGCCATTACCGGCAACACCATGGTGGCGCCGCAGGCGAGCGCCAGTTTCCCGTTGCCGGCGGCAAGTGGCGCAGGTGGCAGCCTGAGCTGGCAAATCATCAACGACTATGGCGGCACCGGCCAGACCTTCACCAGCACGTTATAACCGGGCCGCGGTGCGTGTTTTTTTGCTCCGGGATAACGCTGGAGCAGGCGTTCGGCTTACCTGATTCTTCGTCGGGCCGAGCCAATCGGGACAGGGAGTTAAAAGGATGAATAACCCGAATTGCATTGGTTTACCAGGGGCGCGATCGGTTCTGGCCGGCCTGATATCTTGCCAAATGGCGCTGCTGAGCTCGATCGGCACGGCTCATGCGCGCGATTATTTCAACCCGGCGCTGCTGGAAATTGATAATCCGGCGCTGCGCGGCGCCGATCTCTCGGTGTTTGAGGAGAACAGCAGCCAGGCGCCCGGGAACTACCGGGTCGATCTTTACCTTAACGGCGAACAGATCGACAGCCTTGACGTCGAGTTTCGGCTTATGCCGGGAGCCGACGGGAAGCAAGCGCTGCAGCCTTGTTTCAGCACGGAAAAATTGGCGGAACTGGGCGTGAGGGTGGCCATGTTTCCGGCGATGGTGCCCGGGGATAGCTGCGTCAACCTGGCACAGACCATTCCACAGGCCTCTGCGGTATTCCTGTTCAATCAGCTGAGGCTGAATTTGAGCATCCCGCAAGCGGCACTGCGCTTGAATGCGCGCGACTACGTTTCCCCGGATAAATGGGACTCCGGCATACCGGCGCTGTTGGTCAATTACAACTTCAGCGGCGCCAATAACCAGATGCGCGACAGCGAACGGCAAAACAACAATAACTATTACCTCAATCTGCGCTCGGGCATCAACTGGGGCGCCTGGCGCCTGCGTAACTATTCGATCTGGAACCATTACACCGGCGGTTCTTCTTCCTGGCGCTCAATCAACACCTACCTGCAGCGCGATATCGTTGCGTTGCAAAGCCGCCTGACCCTGGGGGACAGCACAACGCCCAGCGATGTGTTCGATAGCGTGCAGTTCCGTGGGGGGCAATTGGCCTCTGAGGACGACATCCTGCCGGACAGCATGAAAGGGTACTCGCCGGTGGTGCGCGGGATCGCGCGTACTAATGCGCAAATCGTAATCCGGCAAAACGGCTATGTGATTTATCAAAGCTATGTGCCGCCGGGGGCATTTGAAATTACCGATCTGTATCCCACGGGCGGCAGCGGCGACTTGAATGTGAACGTGCGTGAGGCTGACGGCCAGGAGCAGCATTTTGTGGTGCCGTACGCCGTGGTGCCGGTATTGCAGCGCGAAGGGCGTTTTAAATACAGCCTGACCAGCGGGAAATACCGTTCATACGGCGGTGGCGTTGATGAACGCCCGTTCAGCCAGGCGACCGGGATCTACGGTCTTCCGTGGGGGGCCACGCTGTATGGCGGCGTGCAGGCGGCCAGTAAGTATCAGTCCCTGGCGCTGGGTTGGGGGCAGAACCTGGGGGCGGTGGGCGCGCTGTCTGCCGATGTCACCCAGGCCTGGACCAAGCAGGAAACCCGGCCGAAGGAGCAGGGGCAGTCATGGCGTTTGCGTTACGGCAAGAACTTCATTGAAACCGGCACCAACTTTAGTCTGGCCAGCTACCGCTATTCCACGCGCGGTTTTTATAACCTGCAAGAGGCGCTGGAGAGCTACGGCGGCAACAGCGCTATCTATAACGATCACAAGAAGAGTCGCGCCGAGCTGACGATGAGCCAAAGCCTGTGGGAGCGGGGGGGGACGCTGTCGCTCAGCCTGTTTAACGAAGACTACTGGGACGATAACCGCCGTTCGCAGTCTGTCAGCCTCAGCTACAACAACAGCTGGGAGGCCGTCAGTTACGGGCTGAATTACACCTTCAACCAGAACGGCTACGACAGTAACGGCAATCGCAGCAGTATTCGTGACCATATCGTAGCGTTCAACGTCAGCGTACCGCTCAGCAAATGGCTGCCGGGCAGCTATGCCACCTACAGCATGAACGCCAGCCGCAATGGCGCTACCAGCAATAACCTTGGGTTGAGCGGTACCGCCTTGCCGGGCAATAACCTCAACTACAGCATCAACCAGGGCTATACCGGCAGGGGCGTGGGGGCGAACGGCAATATTCAGGCGGACTACAAAGGCGCCCTCGCCGAGTGGAACCTGGGGTATGGCTACGATCGCCATCGGCAGCAGGTGAACTACGGCGTGCAGGGCGGCGTTCTGGTACACCAAAACGGCGTCACGCTGTCGCAGCCGTTGGGCGATACGGTGGCGTTGGTGCAGGCGCCCGGTGCCGCAGGGGTTGATGTCCTGAACCAAACCGGGGTCAGCACCGACTGGCGCGGTTATGCGGTCGTGCCTTACCTGACGCCTTATCGGCGCAATATCGTCGGATTGGACGGTGAATCTTTCGCAGAGGACGTCGACATGACGCTGAGCAGCCAAACGGTGATCCCCACCCGCGGCGCCGTGGTGCGCGCCCGCTTCAATCCGGACGTCGGCGCCCGCGTGTTGCTGACCTTGCTGACGCGCAGTGGCAATCCGGTGCCGTTCGGTGCCACCGTCAGCACTCTCAACAGCCCCTCCGACAATGCCGCCATCGTCGGCGACGGTGGCCAGGTTTATCTGGCCGGCCTGGCGGAGAGCGGGCAGCTGCGGGTGAAGTGGGGCAATGACGCGGCTCAGCAATGTCAGGCCAACTATCAATTGGCTAATCAGCCCGAGGGCGGTGGGATTCGTCTCGTTAACGGGCAGTGTTTATAAGGTGCATATGATGGCGACAGGAATATCGATTCAACGAGGGATCATCGTCGGCGGGCTATTGGCGTGCGCAACGTTGGGCGCACCACAGGTACAGGCGGCTTTCGGGCAGTGCGTCCCTATTTCGGGGACTCACGAGTTTTCATTCCTTTTTTCCCCGGTTTTAACCGACCCGTCGCAAAACGTGGTGGGGCGGATTATTAGGAATGCTGACGGCGGTAATTGGAACCTGTCCGGCACTTATCGGGTGAAGTGCGAGTGTCAGACGCGTACGGCGTCTTATGTCACCGCCAAAATGCTGCTGAGCGAGCCGGTATTCAGCAGCGGGGGATTAACGTATTACGCGTTGAATGAATACCTGGGGGTCGCGAGCGAAGTTTTCGTGGCGGGGTATCGCAATGAATACCTTGCCGCGCCGTTCACCAATGAGTCTAACCTCAAGACCGGCATGGACGGTGATGACGAGTCCTGTGCCAGTTCTCCCTACAACAGCGGCGCTCGCGGGCGAATTCATCTGTATTTCCGCCGCCCTTTCGTGGGCGTGACCACAATCCCCAGCACCCGCCTGGTGGACACCTATGTCTCGGTGGCGAGTGGGGTGAAAAGCGATGTGCCGGTCTCCACGATATCCATGCGCGGCACCGTTACCGTGCCGCAGAGTTGTGAAATCAGCCCGCAAACGGTCACGGTCGATTTTGGCGACATCCTGACCTCGAATATCCAAACCAAGGGCGCGATGCCGCCCCGTTTTACTCCGGAAGAGAGAACGCTGACGCTGGCCTGTCGCAATATTTCCGCCGGCGTCAAGGTCAGCCTGTCATTCCGCGGCGAGGCTGACGGCAGCATGCCAGAGGCGCTGAAAACCAGCAATCGCGACATTGGCGTGATGATTAAGGATATGCAGGGCAATGTGATTCGGCCTCAGAGCGGGCGCTTGCCAATCGATAACTTCCAATATCCCAATCAGAGTGGCAGTTCACGGATCAGCATCTATCCGATCAACACCACCGGCCAGCTCCCTGCCGTCGGGCAGTTCAATGCAACGGCGACCATTCAGGCAGAAATTCAATAAACGGATATTTCAACGGTAGCGGGCCGTGCCCGGCGTTTAACGAGAAGGAATAAAGTATGGGGAAGGTTATTAGCGGTATCAGCTGCAAATTGGCGCTGGCTGGCCTGTTGCTCTTGGCCATGCCGACAGCGCAAGCCACATCAAAACTCGTCATTACCGGCAATATTAAAGCGGCGCCCTGCGAAATCGACGGCGCAAACGGCTCGATTTCGGTCAATCTGGGGGATGACATTTCCGCCGCCGTTCTGGCGACCTCCGGGGCCTCCAGCCCTTGGGTGGAGTTCCCTTTGACGCTAAAAAACTGTCCGAGTACCACCACGTCGGTTGTCGCGACCTTCAGCGGGACGGCCGCTGAGGAAAGCACCAGCTTATACAAAAGCACCGGCAGCTCTCGTCGGGTCCAAATTGAATTGCAAAACAACCAAGGGGCAAACCTGGGCAATGGCAAGACCATGACCCAGTCAGTTAACCAGGCAACGCATGAGGCCAAGTTCAATTTGCGGGCACGGGCATACAGCACCAATGGCGGTTCTACGCCTGGCTCGATAGAGGGTGTCCTGCAGGTCACTTTTGTCTATCAGTAAACAAAAAGACCGTCCTCAATGGAATGTTAACGACAGATTTAAGGTGATGATATGAATAGTAATTATCCCCCAGGAACGATTTTGGCGGCCGGTAAGGCAACGACGGGGGCCGTGGCCATCATGGAACCCTGCCTCATCACGGCGTTGGGGATGAGAAATCGCTTGATTGAGTCCTGCGGCCTGCAGCCCGACAACGTTCGGCAGGTGACGAACCTGGTGGCATTGAGAACCTTATTCACTCAGCATGTGCACCGCTTATTGGTGATGGATTTGTGCGGTAAATCGGAGTCGGTATTGGATGGTTTCCGGTTGATCGCTGAAGTCCGCGAAAGCTCGCCGGACACCGCAATAGTCATTTGCACGGCGCTGGATGAACCCAGACTGCTGCGGCAACTGATCGCCTCCGGCATCAGCGGCCTGATGTTGAAGCAGGAGCCGGCCATTGCGTTGACTCACTGCGTCCAACAGGTTTTGACGGGCTGCAGCAGTTTCAGCCATCGGGTGCGTCAACGTCAGTTGCATGAAGCGACGGCCGACAAGCCTCTGACGGCGAAGGAGTTGGATGTGCTGACCCAGCTGTTTTCCGGTAAAAGCGTAACCAACGTGGCGTTAACGATGTGCCGTGATATACGCACCGTCAGCACCCATAAACGCAATGCGATGTTGAAGTTGGGATTTCACAGCGATGGAGAGTTGTACCTTCAGGGGAAATGGATGGCCGCGCAAGGCTCATCCTTTGTTCGCTAGGCATGCGCGAAATGCCTTTCGGCTAAGCAAGCACAGGAGCAGATTATGCATTTATGGCGTCAGCAACCGCTGAACATAGCGATAATGGACAGATGTCCATTAACGTTGGAAGGGTTGGCGAGTTTTTTAAAAACGCTGCCAACCCAGGCAAAAGTCGTCGTAAAAGAAACCAGCGTCCGCGCGGTGGCGGACAGCGTGGTCTATCAGCAGGCCGACGTGCTGATTACCGAAATGGACAGCGAAGATGAGACGGTGGCTCAGGGCAGAGAAACATTGCTGGCCCTGAGCACGCAGCTGCCCGACTTGCGGGTAATCGTCTATACCTGCTGCCAGAATGCAGAAGAGTTAGGGCGCCTGTTGAACCAGCCTAATGTCAGCATCGTTGCCAGAGATGACGCTTTGCCGCTGGTGGCGGAGTTTTTTAATCGCGTGTTGCTGGGGGAACGTGTGTTGAGTCCGCAGATTGGGGCTTTTCTGGCGCCTTCCGTGAGTGGAGAGGAGGTTAGCACGCGAAAGTTGACCCGCTGTGAGAGCGACGTTTTGGCCTTTTTGTTTAACGGTATGAGCCTGCGGCAAATCGCCGAGTTGCAACGCCGCAGCATCAAGACGATCAGCGCGCATAAATGCAGCGCCATGCGTAAACTGCAGGTAAAGAATGACAGCGAACTGTTTTCTTTGCACGGCAATATTACGCGGCAATTGGGGGGGAAATGGTCAAAGGGGACCTAGCCTTTAATGAAAGGGTATGGCGTTATGATTTATCGGCAGGTTTACCGCTAGCATAACCAGTGCGGCGTGCCCCTGGGCGCTGAGGCATGAAAAGCAGCTCGGCGTTAAAGTCGTGCTGGAGTAGGCCGTTGATGACGTGCCGGGCTGCATCTTCCCATCTGATGTTTGTACCAAACTCGATGCGCTGTTTAGCAAAGGACGAGATCCCGCCTAGTTATTCTCATTGTGAGATTAAATGCTGATTGCGCGGAATCGTTCTACGTTGGTCGCGGTGTAGATCACCGTATTCTGGATATTTTTGTGTCCTAAATAATCTTGAATCAAACGCGTATCGATCCCCTTATCCGCAAGGGCGTAGCCGCAGGAATGTCGCAACATGTGAGGATGGACCTGAACGCTAATACCGGCCATTTCGCCATACATTCTCATTAATCGATACAGCTGCTGACGTGATATTTGTCCGCCGTGGCGCGACAGGAATAACCATGGAGCTTCTGCGTCAGGATAGCTCGTCCGCTGGGTCAACCAATGTAACAGCGCCTGCCGTTCTCGCGGTTGGATCGGATGCTGAACGGAAAACCCGTTTTTCAGCCGGGATATATGGATCCGATTGGAGGTAAGATCAATATCCTCCAGGCGTAAAGCACGCAGTTCGCTAACCCGCAAACCGTGAATAAAGCACATTAATAGTAGACAACGATCTCGAATGCTATTTTTCCCCTCATGCACGGCAGCAATCAGCAGCTCAATTTCAACCTGACTGAGAAATTTCCTTTTTTTCATTTTTCTTTCCTGCGTCTTTGATGTTGGCGATTTCTATCATGAAGTTTTATTAAAGCATTGGAGCATAATGGGCGGCAAAGGAAATAAATAATTTCATTTTTTAATAGATGGTTTTTTTATCTTTTCTATTTTTTCATTTTTCAAGTGAATATATTTTGTATTTTATATGATTATTTAATTTGTTTCATGAGGCTATTTAATTAGCGAATATTTAGCGTCATGTAAGAGCCCCGCGGAGAGTTTGCATCCGTCAGGCAGTCATGAGATACCCTCTCTCTCGGGTCGGTGCTTGATAAATTGTGATGAGAATTCGTCTTGATCTCATTCTCACGCCGCTTACAATGCCTG
>JACGTJ010024740.1:0-14219 GCA_014858695.1 Chrysomya rufifacies | reverse complement strand
TTCACTATCTATATTTCTCGAAAATTCACTATCTACAGTAAATTTTTCGAAAATTTACTAGCTATAGTAAATTTTTCAAAAATTTACTAGCTATAATAAATTTTTCAAAAATTTACTAGCTATAGTAAATTTTTCGAAAAATCACTATCTATCGAAAATTCACTATCTATATATCTCGAAAATTCACTATCTATATTTCTGAAAAATTCACTATCTATAGGTAAATTTGAGGTAAATTTTTCGAAAATTCACTATCTAAACTTTTCGAAAAATCACTATTTATAGTAAATTTTGAGAAAAATCACTATCTAAAGGAAATTACATGATACATTTTACTTTAGTTTATAATTTTTTTTATTTTAGACAAATGTTTCTTTTAAAAGATTTTTTGAACGCCTCCGTTCATTGACCACATTGACCACAATGGCTATGAAATGAAATGAGTAATTGAATATACATATAAATTATTTTACAAATTTTTTTCAGCGATTTAATGTCAAATATACATGAACTATCTTTTTATTTCTTTGCGGCTCCTTTAAACTTTCACCATTTGTACTGTTGGTTAATGCGAAATGTTTTTTATCTTTTGTTTTTTGTTTAGGATATTTGTATCCTTATAGGATTGTATGTTTATTAATAAGTATTTAATAAGTATGCGTGTACACACTCTTGGTGGTCCGACAAATGATCCTAGAAAATATATGGACCATTTTTACACATCATCAGAAAGAAAAAAAAAATACTACATAAAGTTATGTATTTGTAAGGATAATCATATATACATACAAATATATGTTATGCTTATATGTTTTACTTTATTTTTTACATTTTTTGTTTATTTGTTGTTATGTACCCTCATTGTGTATTTTTTACTGCACCATTCTCGTATTTCGTTCGTATAAAGCAACTAAGTACTTGGCTTTAGTAAACAAATTTCTTTCACTTTTTAGAGGGGGTCAAATTTTTTGCCTATTTACACAAGATATATTAATATATTATGTCCTCATTCCTTTCTTTTCTAAATTTTTTGTTGCTTACTCTGTGTTATAAAAAAGGGGAATAATAACCCGAAATCCCAAAAATACTATTTAATACATGCAGACGTTTGTATACTCGTATGAGTCTTAAATAAAATTATTTACCTTAAGGCCTAATAAAAGTTTATGGGTGAATTATAGAGAAAAAATATATTCGTATTAGGGTAGTAGAAATTCCATAACCTGCAAAATGAATGGAAATTTAGTTGAAATATGAAATAGATTCTTCAAAAATATTACTAACGAAATTTAAATCAAAACGACACATATTTCAGTTAAAAACAGTCGCATACGATTTTATATTTTCTTTCATAAACAAAATTGCCGTTCTGGGAAAAGTAAACTCCAGATCTTATACTTCTGCATGATAACTTTGAATGTGTATTTTAGGCAATGGAATTGTGCCATTAAAAAGTCTTATATAGTGACTTTCTTTCTGGTTTGGTTCATTTTGAAAACTGTCTCTTATCGTGTATTAAATTAGAGTGTAGTTAGAAAGTGTAATCCTGATAGTTTAGAATCTGTTGAACTTCTCTATTCCAGCCATCATAAATGTATTGTTACGTTTAAATATATTGTAAGTAAATAAAAATATTTTATTTAAATTAAATAAAAGAAGAAACGAAATAAATGTACACAAGGAAATTTACAAATATTTAAACAACAATAAAATGAAATACAAAATCAGACAGTGTAACTTAAATCAATATATACATATGCCCTTACCGACTATAAAATGTTGCAATAATTTTGTTATTTTATAATCTTTAAATATTGATTTAAACATGCTGGGTTTTAGGTATCTCATGTTAAAAATAAACATTATAACACAGAACAAAAAAACTCTTTAAAGAAAATTTTATCTAAAAAGTCTTAAGAATTTAAAGTTGTATTTTGTTTACCCTCAAACTTGTAACATTCGTATTGTTACATGACCGACTATCAGCCATCCACAAATCACAACAAATGTGTTGCAACCATAAAAAAGAGAAATATTTAAAAGGAAAATGAACGTAGGAACATAAAGAAAAGTTAAGTGAAATATTGTACGAATTGATGTGAATTTATTTGTTTATTTATGTATCTGTAACGGACATTACATCCTTCTTATGATGGTATCCTTTTTGTGGTATTATATGTATATTGGTGTGTGTTTGTGTGGAATTTCTTAAAGCTTTTAATATAAAGGATATAGAAGACAACAGAGGACATTTATGTCTTTAAAGATGTTGGACTTATAAAAATTATTGTACCAAGTAAAAATAAGAAAATGTTCATATAAACTATAAAAATGAATGAAATAAACAGCAACTGTACAAAGTCCGATCGTAAAATATTTCGTATATAAATTTGCAGCTAAAATGAATGAGAAAATGAAATAAGATTAATATTATAACTTAAACCTCAAATATAAACAAAATGTTTTCAGGACCTAAACAAAATATATATTTTGATTTCATTATTTGGTAATTGTTAAAGGTCAGCAGTGTATTAGATGCATCTCTAGGTAGGATTGCTATAACACGTTTACTTAGCGTGTTGTTTGCTCCTAATCTGACATCTGCTTTTTCCCGGATAGGAATCCAGGGACTTACTGGGATATTCTGTCATATTTTTGTACGAAAATGTCTTTTAGTCTAAGTCCAATTTTAGAAAAATTCAATTTTCCAATTTTATTTAGATATAAGTAATTTTGTATTTAACTATTTTTGCTCTATCTTGTCGTTGACGAAAATCTAAACAATTTTATATTCTTCATAAAGTAGCCGAATTTTGTGGATGCTTGTACGATCTACAAATAAATAAAATATTTTATAATTTTTAATAATTATTTTTAAAAAATAATATATTTTTACGGGATCCCGGAAAATTAGAAACTTTTATACATTTTCTCTTAAACTACCATAAGTATTTTTTTTAATATTGTCCCATTTCTCTAATTTATACTAATTTTTCGAGTCATATTAAGTGGACAAAGTTAACAATTTTTGACAATTCTGCTTCGAGGAAGAATTATTTTCAGTTTTACATTATTAATTCTTGCCTTATGAAATAAACAGTTTATATGAATTTTATTTTATTATAAAAATTCTGTAGAATTGAAGCCTATACACTGAAAGAAAAATACTTTATTCAGGTAATGAAATAGATTCATCGATATTTCTTCTTTTTTATGTGCGAAAAATTGAATTAAGATAATGAATGATTTTTAACATTTAATTTAACGTTATTTTGAAAATTGACAAAAATGAATAAATCAAATAACTAAACGAAGGTATTATGCTCTTAAAAATTTTAAATAAGTCTTTAAAAAGTTTTCAATTGTAAGTGTCATAAAATGATTTTAAGATTAATTTGGGTCATTGGGCTAAATTAAAGGAAAAGTGTTGTTGTTAAACACAGTAATTTGTCTGTCTGGTGACTGTCTGTCTATCTGCGAAATAAATATATATGTATTTGTCGAAGTCTATGTGTGCGTTTTTGTATATCTCGGGAAATAATGATGATGATGATGGGCTGGTGAAAGGAAAGGCAAGGCAAGGCAGCCAGCAAGTCAGTGGTGTTGTTAATGATGGCGTTCTTAATATTACAATTCTTGTTGTTGTTTTTGTTGATAGTGTTGGATTGAAATTTGTTTTTAGTAGTTTGTATATTTTTTCTCTGTTATCGCTGGTGCGACTTGGGAGTCGTTAGGGGTTTTTGTTAATTAAGTGCAACATGTGGTATTAAGTAATTTACATGTTGATACATTCACTATAATGCATATATTACATACAAACATATGTAGTAGAATACATATGCATGTATGAGTGCGCGAGTCTGATAAGTGAGATGAAGAACAACAACTAAGTAAATGAAAAAGTCATTGTCTGTTATTTAAGGTCAAATCAATAATTTAACACTTAATGAACATTTTGTAAGATTTCAAGACAAGTTTATTAAATTAAATCGAAGTGTTGATTACTTTATGTAAACTTTGTGTTAAAACAAATAATTTGAAGCACGCGACTATGTGAAATAATTCAATATTCATACATATTTGAATTTTAATTTTATTACAATAAGAATTAAAAAAATATATGTGACATTTTGATAAAACTGATATATGTGACATTTTGATATAACTGATATAACTATTGAATTACGCATATCAGAAAATTTGTTACTTCTTACCATTAGATGGCGCACGGGAACATTTGAAATTGGATACTGAATATCAAGAAATATGTGCTATTATAACATTTTGTCGTTTATAGAGAACATGTTTGGTAAGGGATTTGCACTTTCCTCGTGTGCACATTTTAAAATCAATATCGTGATAGTTAATTTGTCGTTTTTATATTGAGCAGCTATTACACAATTGAAACTGTATCGTATCAATTCGAGAACTTAGAATATATACGTATACACATATTTTCAGTATGATATGAAACAAAATTCAAACTGTTAAACCTTTAAAGTTTTCTTGCTTTTCTTTCTTAATATTAATCAACTTTGTTGTCTGTGTCGATAAAAATGATTAACGTAAACAGGATAGTTTAGATTTCAATAATGCTTTTAATAGAACATTTTTATGTTTAAAAACACATTCACACTGATTGTTAATGCTGTTTAAGACCAAAAAGTAATTGATTCACAGTTAATGGCAAAATATAAAATCTATTTACGATTACATTTAGTTAGATAATGATGATCTAAAAAGTTCAAAGTGTATGTTTTACTACTGCAAATACACACAAACATACAAAAGCACAAATTTTAAATAAACACAAGCACACATTAAAACCCCCATCAGAAAAGAAGACAATGAGACACAATCAAATGATACCGCCAGTCTATATTTGAATGATGTAGAAGGAAGGAAAAAAACTGGCTAGAAAGAAAAAAAAAAAACATACACTTTGAAATGTCTATAAAATGATAAACATTTAAGATTTAACATGAACATTCTTTGCAATACATACGCAAACATACACACATAAGCTATATACATATGAATGTATGTAAAACAGTTTGGAGGATTTGGTAAAACACCACAGGAGATGGTTTACGAATAAAAAAACAACAAATTCCTAAAACACAAAAAAACTTTACAGCAGAATTCGACATGTGGGTGAAAAAAGTACTGTAAAATGTCAAACATTTATTATTCACCCAACTAAACATTAAACCATCTTTCCATTTTCATCCATCTATCTACTCTGGTACACAGTCAGGCAAGTAAACAGCAGCCATCAACCTATCTCGCCATCATTCAATATGGCGTCAAAACGTCACAATCCACAACATCCTAAATGTTTGTGTGTGTGTAAGTTTGAGGAAAGAACATGTGCTGCCGTTGCACGAACATTTCTAAATAGAAATAAAGACAGTGTATAGTCTTTTTATGTGTGGCATTGAACAAAAGTTGGAGGGAGGCCAACAGCCGAGGAATGAGTTATAAACCGAACCTTCAACCCCAATATGGTGTGCCAACATAAAGGCTCACACACACATTCACTCCCCCACTACATACTAACTTAAAGTTTAGTGAAACAACATCAAGTCGATTTCAGCAGTAGTGGTAGAAATAATGGTGTTTTTGTTGTCGTTGTTATAAACGTGCTTTAACATCCTTCTTTTACTAAGCTGTGTATTAGATGTTCTTCTAGTTTTTGAATAGACTATTACACTGAAAAACATTTTATCAGAATTATTTGAATTGGAATCAACTTTGGTTTTCTTGACTAAAATTTGTTATATTTATTTTTATAGAAATGGAGCACAGATTATTCTTTTCTGAAGTACATTTTTTAAAGTTGTTTAAAAAATTTACCAAAATAACATATGTGATATTTAGATAAATCACTGAGTATTTAGCTCATGATAGGCACAGCTTTTGTATCCCTCTAGTAGGTGAAAATACTCAACTAATAAATACGTCAAAAGAGGCTGTAATTTGTAAAACTTTTTCTTTTGACCCATGACAAGTAAATAAGTCTAAAAAATACGGATACTAATAAGATTTTTTCGCTTGATCCATGAGAGTTTTTAACAAGAAAAATACATACATGAGATCATGACATTTTTGTTGCGAAGATTTATCCAAAGATAGAATTACAAGAAGAAAACTCGATTAGGTTTTACAAATCTATTGGTATAATTAAATATTTAATTGTTGCACCTGTTAAAGTAAGATTGGATATAAAACTTAAAATATGTGCCAAAATAAATTAATGGGAAAATAAACTATTATTCATTCTTCAAGTGTAATTGACGTTTTGAATTTTTATAGATGTAAGGAATAACTGAATGAACAACAAATGAAGGAATGAATCGATGTTACATGTATTTAAACAGTTTAGTGTGGATGAAAGAAAGTGAAGGAGAACAAGAGTCTGAGGGGTTTTGTGTGTTGTGCAAAGACTCATAATCTTTGGAGCTTAATGTGCTGATGACTTGCTGTGATGTGATGTTGTGATGTTATACTATGATGGGATTTGATAGGGATTCTCAGCTTCATACTTTAACTTATATTTCAGCAAGGAGTCTTTTCAACTACCGTTTGTATTGTTATTTGTTTGTTTTGATTCTTTTTTTTTTTTTTTGCCATTTAGCTCTTATTTTGGATAATTTCATGTTCATTTGACGGAATTACTGTGTTTAAGTTTCGGTTGTTGGCTTTGCTGAACAATGTGCTGAGTTGGGGTTTTGATGCTTGGTCGGATTTTCTAAAATTTTGTTGGTTACTTTACCATTATAAAAAGAAGAAAAGGAAGCGGCTACAAGAGTAAAATTAAGAAAGAGTGATATGAATCGTAATATTTTACAGTTAGTTGATGCTATTGCCTGTATTCTAACGCATCACAACGAACAACATAAAGTAGGGATGGATACAATTTTAGTTGTATGTGTTTTTTATTGACTTTTTTCTCAAAAATATGTTGGGAAAGTCGTGTGATTTTGTTGCAATCACATTTTTAGGTTTTTTTTTTTTGATGTAAATCTAGAAATAGTTTCCGTACTTAAAGCTTCAAGTTGTAGTTTTTTTAAATACACATATTTTTGTTAAAATTACAACAGTTTTTGTTGGCTTCATGTTTTTTGAATTTTGATTGTTGCCTGTATCAAGAGCTCCTTGGAGCTGTTGATTGGTGACCCTTTACAACAAAATTTTATGAGTATTGTTTGTTCTAAATGTGGGACTCCAGTGGTTTTGTCTTTTTAAGTTTTTATTTTAATTTTTGTTAGTATTTCTCTGTGAGGGATTTTATGTTTATTTTAGCTAAGTAAAATGAAAAGAAAATATATTTGTTGTTTTTCTTGTTATTGTTTGTTATACCACATGAATTTTTGTAGGTGGACTTACATCTTTCATTTTATTTTGCCTTTCAGTGAATTTATTTTATATGAAAATTATTTTTCCAGTTTGATCCGCATTATAAACATCAGCAATTGTGTTGCCGTTTAGGTGGTAAGAAAACATGATGATATATTTTGAAAATGTGAAAAAATTTCAAAGGGAAAATATGATTTTAAAGCATTTTATTTTTAAATTTTGCATGTGGATTAGTTTTTTTCTTGATATTTTGAAATTTTTAAGTAATACTCTTGAGACATTTTAAATAACTTTAAACTTAAACTACTGTATCGAGAATTAAATTCTGAAATTACATTTTAGAAATTACATACACAAGTTTGTATGATTGATGAAGGTTTTTCTATTTGATTAAGGTTAAACCGATGTCTTTAAGTTGTAAAAGATACAAACAAATATTTACACTTTACAAAACATTCGATAAACTACGTTTGTGTAGCTGCAACATTTAAAAAGGTTTTGTGTACGTTTGTCTGATAAATACATGTTTGTATAATATTGCAAAATTATATCTTTGAGCAAAAATACAACATTGCATCATGTGTATATTAGGGAAATTGAAATTGAAAGTCTCAGATGTTTACAAAGTGTTTGAAACGTAGGGATGATGAGTACGATGATTTTCTGATATCTAGATGAGATAAATGATGCTGGTACAAAAGTGTATATTAGATGTACAAAGTATTGTTAAAATATTTGAAGTATTTTCATACCTAAAGTCAAATAAGACGCCTGGCAAACATTATTTCTAAATACTAAGATTCCACTCATTTATTTTGCATATTAAATTCTAGTTCTTAACTTTAGATTTCATCTCTACATAAGATTTTCCTTTGAATTGCAGTTTTCAGTTATATTCTTCAAAAGGTGATTTGCTTGTTATGATGCATGTCAATGAAATATTTGTTTTAAAGTCAAATTATAAAATAAGTTTATATTATCCATCAGGGGTAATATTTGTCGGCAAAATGTTCATATCTGTTATTATTTCAAATATGCAGCTTTGTATGTAAATCCTTAATTATTTATAAAATTTACATATCAAACTGTTAAGTTTTGTCTTAAAATGTGATTTAAAATATTTGGTGGTTGTAATGACTAGATTTAGTTGACTTTGCTGAGTTCTTATTTTTTATTACTTACCTGTTTAGTGAGCATTACGTTTCTTAAGATTCATTTCATTTAATTTATCTTAAAACTCATTTACATTTCGAATGTCTTTTTGTGATTTTTGTTCTTAACCACTTCATAGAGTCCACACTTCAAATGTTACTACTACTACACACCATAACACATTATTAACACTGTTTCCAACAATTATATTGTCTTTTAAATTTATTAAAGTTTGTTTTATTTCTAGTTGGATACGGTGTTTCTTCAACTACCAAACTGTAAGTACGTTTGTTATGCTAATAAATTAATATAAATTCAAATTTTTTTAGCTGTTAGATTTTTTATATTTAATTTTTTACTCTAATAGCATCTTTTATATAAAATCTAAGAAGTTTTTTGTTTTTTATTATGTATTTTCTTACTTTTGTTATTTTTTCTTGTTTCTGTCATATTGACGTGCCAAATGTCACCACATTTATTATATAACTACCAACTGTGGGAGGAGGGATTAAAAAAATAAAAACACTTATAAAGGTGGCAAAGTGTGGTAATGGAGACAAGAAAACAAGTGAAGAAAAATATTAATAAAACGCTAGAAAATTATGCATTTTGTTGCCAAGAGAAATAAAATAAACCTAAAAAATAAATATAAAAAGGACTAGATTTTTTTTTCTTAAAATGGACTAAAACAAAAGTTTATTTGTACTTTTTCTATTTCTAATTCGAAATCTGTAAATATGTACGCTGGTTGCTGGTCACAAGTGTTGACGGCACTTGTGACCAGCAATTAGATGTTTTTTTTCTGGATTCCAGATTAAAGATTTAGTTTAATTTTTTTTTAATATTTTAGATTTTACTACCTTGAAGCTTATAAAATAAAAATAAAATTAAATATACTTGCCATTAAGAAGGGACTACAAAATAAAAATGTTTAATCACTTTGTCATAAAAATGTTGAACAAAGTAAATATAAAATAAAATATTACAAATAAAAGATACTTTCTAGTAGTGTTGCCAATTTAGCACTCTTGTAGCTAGATTAAGCAAATCATTTTCTGAATTTTCTCGGAAATTAAACATAATTTTGAATATCGAAGTCATAGGAAATCTTTTGAAACTTTTCAGGAAACAAACTTTTGCAATTTTCCGAAGAATTTTCTAAAGAAATAAATTTTAAGAAAATAATTCAAACAAGCAACATTTTCTATAAAATATATCAAAGAGGCAAAATATTTTTTCTTTTCGAATTGTCTTTAGTTTCCAAGATATTACTTTTAGATTAGATTTATTTTCGAGATAATTCTGCTAATATATTTAGTCTTAAATCTGTAAAAAATACGAATTTTAATGTAAACTTATTAAATATTTTTAGGTTATTTCTTCCTACAACGATTTTCTGAAATTTGGCCAAATTTAACAACCAATCTCTATTCCCCGGAAGGGCAGCCAAAAATGGGAACTTTTCAAATTTTTAAAACAGTTTCTATGACACTTACGAATTCTGGGAAATGCTTTCAAAAATGACAACCATTTTATTTAAACAAATTAGAACATTTTTTCTCCCCAATTATGGTAACACTGATTTGGAGTCATAACCATAAATCGTTGATACTATCAGCACCATAAGATTTTTTTTAAATAGGGTTTATATTAAAATGTTATAAAGTATTTTTTGTTTTAAGCAATTATTTTCTTAAATATTTATAACTAAATTTCATTATTTCTTACTCTAAAGAACCATCCCATCCTTTCTTAAATCTAAAGATGCTGTCGCTTAATCTCAGTACATAAACAATATCATCAAAACAGCAGCAGTCATTCACATTTTTGTTTCTTTTAACTTATATGCCACAAAAAAAATCACATTCTTGCAACAGTGCTCGCTTTCACATTTATTGTGACAATTTAAGTCTTCTCATATAAAATGAAAACGAAAAACATTGTAAAAAGAATCAGTTTGCAAAAGCATTTTGCATTTTTATAATGCTGCACATAATTTACTTTTAAGTTTAAGTGTGATTTTATTTTACAGCAGGATTTGGTGTTAAACGATTGTTGCTTCAGAAATTCATGAAAAATAATAATAAAAACGAAGACTATATACATATGTAGTTGTAAATTTGTTTTTAATGTATGACGTTAAACAGTTTTTTTTTTATTATTTGCTTTAAGATATTGAAAGTTTGGTGGATATGGTGGCAATGATATGTTAGTAACCTTTTCTTCATTCTAAGTATTTAAAATTCTGGGTGTTTCAAAGATTACAGTCTGTATGGTTTGAATATAGTTATATCTGACATACCAATTAATTCCCTCCTTTCAGACTGGGAGCAAAAAATAAGGCCAACTTTTATGAAAGTCGCTCCCTTTTAGGGATATTTTGGTACTTATTTGAGCCTCATGTCACATTGTAACCTCAGAAGATACAAAGTAGTTTTAAAAACGAACATAAATTCGGTAATTTTTGGAAACTCGGAAGCATAAGGGGAAAATTATAATTTTGGTACCTTTTTCATTCCCATTCTAATTTCGAAAGAGATTTGAAAGCAAGTACGAAAAATTTAACTTTTTTTTGTTACTGAAAAAACATAAGTTCGTTACTTTTTGAAAAGTTATGGGACATTAAAGTGCACAGGGTAGAGAGAGTTCATAAGCGAACTAAATTGGAATTGAAATATCATATTTATAATGAAATGCTGAATGAAAAATATGTTTGCATTAAATTAAAAATTGTATAATTGAAAAACATGGTTGCAATTTATTTGATTCATGGAGAATTGATTTATTGAAGTTGTGACGTTATTGTAGCAAATCAGCTGTTTGTACGTAAATATTGTTAAAGTTTAAATAGTCCTTTACAAAATAATTAAAGATTTAAATCCAATAGTTCATAGAAATTTAAAGATTGACGGCAGCCTCATTTTATTTCCTGTTGAAAATATAAAAAAAACGGAGGATAAAATATTTAAAATTCCCTTTAATCGTTCGTTAAATAGCAAAATATTTGCAACCATTAAAAACTCATTTTTTTGTTGTCTGTTTTTCTTTTGTTTTATATTTAGTGTAGCAAAAAAAATCCTTAAAGCAAATTTCTTATTCATATAAATTCATGTGCGTGTGGGAGTGAATGTGTCTGACTAGATTATCTGAATGTACGGTTGTTTATGTAATCCTCCAGCAAGTCAGTTAGTCATTCATTCATTCAATCCATCGGTTCGTGCATTTATGCCGAAAATTTTTTACAAATACTTAAACAGTGCGTGTGTATGTGACTAGTCTCCCTCATTACATTTAGTTAATGTTTAAATATCTCTGATAACCCAAGTAATTTTTTGCAGGAAATCTTTATAATCATTGTTATATTTTAAAAATATATTTCTTCTCATCGATACGTTTGAGGAAATGTTTATTTCGTAAGTTTTTATTTAGTTTACCTAAGTGTTTGTTGGGTTATCATTATCCTTCTTCCTGACTTTGTTGATATAGGCAAACATTAGCAAAAATTGTGAAAAAAATACAAAAAAGTGTATTTGAAAATCCTTAAGTTTAATAGCGTTTAAACAACGATTTGTATATTGTTAACGATCATTATCTAAAATGTTAAACAAATTGTTTTTTTCTTATTCTTTTTTTTACTTTAAAATAAAAATCGAGTTTTTTATTTAAAATGTTTGATTTTGTTTGCTTCTTGTATTTTACTGGCCCTTAAGGGATGTTAAACATATTTTGTAGTTTGTTAATCACTACGTATATAGAAAAAAAAAAATACACAAAACTTTGGAATATATGCAAGAACCCTTTTGACTAAAAAAGTAAAGAATATATTTTTGGGCAAATTCATTTTTGAAAACATTTTTATTGTTAGAGTATGCAAATTATGTGTTTTTCTCTGAACATGGCCCTTTACATGATGGCATGTTTGTTTTTAAGTTTGATGAGTTTATTTTCAAACATTTTTGGACAAGTTAAAATAAATTCTAAAAGAACAATTTTCCAACTATTTTATTTTAAACAAATCAGTAGATCTCAGTAGATTTACCAAACAAGTTAACTCAATAATAAAATAATTAATATTTTTGTTTATTCCTAGGAAATATTTTTCCTCTATTACCGGAAATAATTAATTAGAAGATTTCAGATTTTGGAAAAAAAAACTAGTGTAGTTGAAGCTTGATTCCAGTTCAGTTCTAAGTCTGTTCTATAATATTTTTAATAAAAAATGTATAATTTTTATATAAAATAAAAGTTTTAAACAATTTTGTTTGGAAAATTTGTATGTCATATTTTAAAATTTGTAAAAAAATTGTAAATTTATAAAAAGAAAATTTATGTAGAATTTTTAGAACTTTATGTAATTAAAAATTTTATAACATCGAAGAAAATTTATGTAGAATTTTTATAAAATGTAAATTTTTCAATAACTAGATATAAGAACTTTATTTAATTAAAAATTTTATAACATCGAAGATTGTCTATAAAAAGAAAGTTTACCTCAATAAAAAATATAAATAAATAAATAAATAAATAAACCATATATTTTAAAATGTGTGTTAGCATCATTTTGAGGGGACATTTGTATGGGGCCAAGGTGAAATTATGAGCCGATTAGAAGACTTGGCTCATAAGTTAATAAAAAAAAAAAATTATCCGTGCTAAGTTTCATTATGATGGTGTAGGTTATAATTAATTTAAAATAATTAAAAAAGAGAAATATATAAAAATTTCCAAAGAGAAAATATTCGTTGATAAAAGAAATTAAAACTTAAATTACAATGTTAATTAATGTCAAATTGACACGTGTAAAATTCACAGCATTTAAAAAATATAATGAATTCAGAATATTGAATTTATTGTAGGTATAATTTATTGAAAAAGATACACTTTCATGTATTAATGGCACGCGTCATATTAAGCGTGCAACCACGTAAAGTGTACACATACTTACAAACAATAAATAAACAGACCGATTGAGAAATACACCGACAAATGGATGAATATACGGATAGATGTATACATCCATTGAATTTATTTTACTATAGCTGCGTAAAACAAACAACTCCCTTTTTGTGTTGTTTTTGTGTACTTTGTTACTTTTATGATGTGATTTTTTTTTTTTGCTATATTTTTTATTTAATGGATGAATGAACGACTTACTGGTTAAGCAAATGAATGTATGAAATGGTTGGTTGACTGATTGAATAAATGACTGGAATATTCAGGCGTTTTCTCTGTTCTTCTTGTTTGGTTGGTGTCTTTGTAATGTGAAATTTACCATTAAATAACCACATTTGTGTCAACATTATGTCAAGTTTATATTATAAAATATGTCTTTTTCGTTTTGTTGTTAAGTATAATAAAAATAAGTGTATAAAAATAAAATATAATCTTCATTTTTATATTAAAGAGAAGATCACTTTATAGGACTAAATGATCTTTGTTAAAAAAATGTTTTGAAAACACAATGATTACCATTGTTTCTGTATCTTTAGATTGATATAAAAGAAATCATTTCTTTAACTTTTTTTAATAAATCTAGTTTTTGAAGAAATTTAAACTTTATATAGCAGTTTTAGAATGTAAAATTAATAAAATTTAAGAAATTATATAATTTTAATTCAAGAATTTTATCACATGACGTCATTTTTATAAGATTATATTTCATGATGGCCAAATTTAACCTATATTGTTGTATCATGTTTAAATGGATC
>JACGTJ010024736.1:0-11299 GCA_014858695.1 Chrysomya rufifacies | reverse complement strand
GTTCTAGTTCAGTTCTAGTTCAGTTCTACTTCAAGGAAAATTAAATTTAGCAACAATTTTCTTTGTTAAATTTTCTTAGAAGTCTAATATACATTAAAACCGTAAGAGGTGAATAAGTTCTTACATTTTTAAAACAATTTGAATTATTATTGTTAATACAATTTTTATTGTTTATATTTTTTTCTTAGGTATGGTGGTAAATTTTGCTCCCGTTAATTTGGTAACTGAAGTTAAGTCCGTTGAAATGCATCACGAAGCCTTGTCGGAAGCTTTGCCTGGTGACAATGTTGGTTTTAACGTTAAGAACGTCTCGGTTAAGGAATTGCGCCGTGGCTATGTTGCCGGTGACTCTAAGAATTGCCCACCTAGGGGTGCAGCCGATTTTACCGCTCAGGTTTGTATAAATGTTAACCCTTTTAATCATTCTGCAAAAACTATAAGCAAAATAACGAAATTTCGTTGCTTTTTAATCCGATATTCTTATAATGGATTAAACACATTACATTCAATTTTAACTTAAACCATCCACTTTTTTCAGGTAATTGTCCTCAATCATCCCGGACAAATCGCCAACGGCTATACGCCTGTCTTGGATTGTCATACCGCTCATATTGCTTGCAAATTTGCCGAGATCAAAGAAAAATGTGATCGCCGTACTGGTAAAACTACCGAAACTGATCCCAAGGCAATTAAATCGGGTGATGCTGCCATCATTATGTTGGTGCCCACCAAACCGTTGTGTGTTGAAAGTTTCCAAGAATTTCCACCATTGGGACGTTTTGCTGTACGTGACATGAGGCAAACTGTAGCTGTGGGTGTTATTAAATCGGTAACATTTAAAGAGACGACTTCGGGTAAAGTCACAAAAGCCGCTGAGAAGGCCCAAAAGAAGAAATAACTAGGGAGCAGCCAGAAGAAAATGCAAACACAACAACAATTTGAATGCCAGCAACAAGAACAACAGCAGCAGAAGCAATCAAATAAATTTTTGGCAATTAAATATTCATTTAATAAGGATAAATATAAAAGTAATAATAGTAATATACTACAAATTATTATCACAATTAGAAATTATAATAACAATAACAATAATTATAATAGACATGAACATAATACTCTTAAACAACCACAACAACAACATTATGCTAGAGAAAAATCACCAAAAACTATTGATGTAATACCAAAGATTAAGAACTCTTTTAATATAACATTAATTAACAACATACATGAGCAACCATTTAGAAGCATAGAAAAGACATCTTTAACATTAACATCGTCTACTACTATTCCTCCTTTAACATTTAACATTAATCAACAATCGTCATCATTCCTTAAGCCTGATCCCAACATCAAAAATAAGACATTATTACCATTTACATACACACTAACATCTTCATCATCATCATTATCATCATACTCATCCAACAACATTGTGGTTAAACGTGAAAAATTTATAAATTTGAAAAGCATTTTAATACAATTTTTTATGGAATTCTTCCTAATTTACTATAATTATTTGTATCAAAATTTACACAGACATCGTAAATCATTTCGCAGGAAATCTTCATCGTCATTAACATTAACATCATTACCATCATTATTATTAACATCTTCATGTAATACATTCTATAAGAACAAGAATGTTATGCCGAATTATTATATTGTACCCTTTAAAATGTTATAATTATAATATACTTAACATAAACATTGTCATCATTTCATACATTGTCAGTGTCATTACAATTATCTGCAATTAGAACTCTTTTCATAGCATAAAGTTTACTCTTTAACATGCTTATGTTACTTCTTCGATTCTAACATTTTTAATGTAATGTAATGTTTATGAAATAACATGATAATGTTATTTTTTAGATTCTTACATTTTTAATGTAATGTTTATGAAATAACATAATTATGTTACATTTTCTATTCTAACATTTTTAATGTAATGAAATTTTATGCAGTTTGTTGTTATTTTCTTAACATATTTGTAAGGGTTTAACATTTAGCTTGAATAAGAGTTTTCATCATAACATCAACTAAATCTTACACGCTCTCAGCCTCACATTAAACATGATTTTTATTTATATTAAATTGATTTATGAAATCAATTAAAAATAATTTATTACATTGATATGTTTTATTATATTATAAGTTTTTTGTTTTCCTTTTGTTTTTCTTAAATATTTATTATGATTATTCTGACCTGTAGTTTTAATTGAGATTTGATCTAAAAACTAAAATGTTTCTTAAAGAAAATTTCCCATTTACGCAAGGAAATAAAATTAAATGTGTGCATTTTCCCTGTGGTTGATTTTAAATAAAATCGAAAAACAATTATTACTTATTAACAAAAACAAATTAAAACAAATGTTATATACAACAACAAAAAAATCCTTCCAATAATTTTGATTACTAAACTACTATCTAAACTAAAGAAAAAGAAAATAATTTAAAACAAAAACATAAAATAATCACCATAAACAAAACACAAACTACACCAAACAAACAAACATCCAACCAACCAATAAACAAATCATTTTAACCATAAATATAAAACTTTAGACTCCAACATCTGGCATAACATCTATAATTACATTACCATAGAATCGGTATATATAATATATATAAAAGATTCTTTAATTTAAAAATCATTAAATGTGTTTAATGGAAAATTTTTCTAATATATAAAAAAAAAAAACACAAAAACAAAAAAGATTGAATGTTGGCAATATACATTTATATAAGAAAAATAAAGTTTTATAGGCTTAAAACTTAAAAGAAATCGTATGATGATATTCACTTGAAATGTTATAAGGATACATTTAAATTATAATAAAATAATAAAATACATAAAAAATATTGTACTCTAATTGTATGTGCTTCATTCTCTTAATAAAAACAAAAATAATAATAATAAAATAAAAATACTAATTGTAAAACCCCATCACATTTTTAATGGTACGTGTATTATGCAAATAAAAGCAAACAATTATTGGATTTCATATGAGAATGTGAAATAATGGAAACCAAAAGGCTTAAAATATAAAATTACTACACAAAAACCACATATTGTTTTATTTAAATTTGATTGTTATATTAGGTTAGTTCTTTTACTTTGCCAGTAAATTCTTTTAAACTGAGTATTTTGGGTAAAATAACGAATAATTTGTGAGCAGCTTTGGAGTTTTGGTTAAATATAACTAAAATTAACGTTTTTGCAATGCGGACATTGTGATTTTTATACCCAACTCTATCGTAGGTATAGGGGGTATTGTGCAGATGTTTGTAACATAGATAAATATACAGGGCTTCGATGGTTCGACCTTAAAGTATACCGTTCGACACAGAATCACTTCCTGACTCGAAGTAACGAAAACTACAATTCGCAATTTTAAAAATATTTTGATGATAATGAATTTGTGCAGATGTTTGTAACATAGATAATAATCCCTACCTAAAGTGTACCGTCCTACACAGAATCACTTTCTAACTCGATTTAACGATATCTGCCCATCTGTCAAACTACAATTCGCAATTTTAAAAATATTTTAATGAAATTATTTTGGAATTACGGGATTCAAAAAGATACTCAATTCTTCGAAATTATTTTCAAATTTAATTTTAAATTATAACTGTATTTGTGGTATAAATCTGTGTTTTTTTAGTTAAAATCTAGTTCAGCCTTAGTTAAATTCAAGTTTAATTTAAGTCGCAATCAAGTTCTTTCCTTATTTTTTAGTTCAGTTCTCAAACAGATCATGTAACGTTCTTATTCTAGTCCAGTTTATTTCTAAGTAACTTCTAGTGCAATTTTAGTTTAACTCTATTACATTTTAGATTTATTTCTACATTTTTTTTTAGTTCTGTTCTAGTTTATGTCTGGATTATTAGATTCTTCAATAGTTCAAGTTAATTTCGAGATAAGTTCTAGTCCAGTTTCGTTATGTTCTAATTTTGGCAACCTAAACAAGGTTTATGTATGAATTATGATTTTGGATAGCAAAAACAATATTTTGCCCACTTCTTAAACGTACAAAGTTTTGAGATATTAGCACAGTTACCAAAATAGTACAATTTTCCCAAATTTAGTTTAAAAGTTATTATAAATACAAGAAAACTTCCTGCAGATTCAAACTAAAACTACCAGAAGTATCTTATAGTGGAACAAAGCAATTTATAGAATTTATTTTATGTTTACATTTAAACTTTATTATAGTTAAATTTATTAAACTTAATTTTATCAAACGCAAAATCCTAAAAACTATTTGGGAAATATCAAAACTTACTACCACTCACTGTCCGAATCATACTCAACCCATGGTAATGGTTTATCCAATGGTAGATTTTTCTTTTCTAAATATTTGTTAAATTGTTCTGGTATACTCATAAATTGTTTAATTTTCATGCGAAACTGTTTCCAAGTCCATTGATCATGATTGCGACGATCTGTGACCATGGCTTTGTAGTTGAATTTATATTTATCCAAGAAATAAGTCAAATGGCTAACAACTCCTTTGGGTAATCTGCATAACGGGAATAAGTAAATGTATAAATTGTTTAAATATTTTTTGTTATACAAATACCTTAATTGTGAATCGGCTTTTTGTTTAGCCATTTCTTCTAATTCTGTAACAACATGACCTCTTTTGGGTGCAGGATTCAGATCTTCCTCATTTATTTCTTCCTCAACAAAACCATTGACGATTTTTGTGAGTTTCAAGCGATCCTTTTTGAAATTTGGAATAGGTACTGATTTATTAGGATCGGCTGAGAGACCCATTTCTTTGAAATTCGTACCAGGCCGTTTGCTTTCTTCCCAAAGTTTTTTTAAAACAGGACTGAAAGTTTACAAATGTTGTATTAGTGGTTGACATTAAATATTAAGTTGAAATTGTTGCACCTACTCTTTAATTTTACCCGTTGAAGATCTAGTTTTATTAAGCGTTTTTCTATTAACATTATAGCGATAACGTTTATGTCTATGAATCTTGCGAATTTTCATTTTAAACTTCTAAATTTATTACAATTTTTTTAAGAAATTTAATATTTATTCACTGTTTATGCACGTGTTTACTAAAAAGAAATGACAATTGTTTACATTTGCTCTCTTTTCATATTGCTCTTAGAAAACAGTGTAGACAACAGAAATTTAAGGTTGAAAAACGTTTTAATTTATATAGCTGTGGTGTATAAGTTTTGATTTGAAATTGTTTTAAATTTACATTATATTGAATTTATTTATAAAAGAGCTGTTTTTAACTATAGAATGCTTAGTCTTATTTTAAAATTGATAGTATGAAATAAATTTTGGAATTTAACATACAGAAAATACCAATATTTAAATTGAATGGGCAAGCTCCAGTTCAGTTTTAGTTCAATTAAATTTTAATTCTATTTCTGTCCATTTCATTTCAAATCCAGTTCGGTTCAAATTCAAGTTTGGTTCACTTAGAAATAGTAGAATTATATTTAAGCTTCTGAGTCGTTCACGTTTGCGGATTTGTAAGTGTCCGGTAGTGTATTATAAATTTAAACAAGTTGATCTAAAGGGCCATGTTTCTAAAGGCTGGTTATAAAAAAATTTTTCTTTTAACAAAAAATTTTAAATTTTCCAGTTTTTCTTTACATTTTCTTCTAAATCCTCCTTTTTAATTGTTCGAGTCATACTTTTTTATAAAAAACGTAAATGTTATGTATCTAGGGTTAATAAAAATAATAAATTGCTCAACATTCACAAGTTCAAACGTTTTGTTTTTACAAACTCTATTGTGAATGTTTTTATTTACCTTTGTCACCATTGTGAGTTATTAAGGTAAACATTGTTTATAAAAATTGTTTCACTGAGAGAAATTTATAATTTTTAAAAATAATATAAAAGAAATCCCATTAAAAATGCGTGACATTGAAATTTTAGATCCCAGAAATTTAGTTAAGAATCGTGAAATTCTTTATAGGCTTATTATAAGGTATGATGTTGCAAATTGTAAACTGTATATCTTTCTTAAATTGCTCTCATTTGCAGTCAATTGATGTACGATGGCTTGGAGAAGTTTGCCATGGAATTGTCTATGCTGGTCAAAGCAGATGAATGTACACCTAGTGAACGTTTGCTGCATGTTATGATAGCCGGCATGCAAGCTTTAAGTGATAAAGAACCCGCACCTAAAGATGATGTTTTGCCTTGTATTGATTTGGAATTTGAACCGGATGCTTCTGCTTTAGCACCAGAACCGGCATCTTATGAAACGGCATATGTAACATCCCATAAACAATCTTGTCGTGCTGGTGCTTTTAGTCATGATGGTACACTAGTGGCTACCGGTAGTGTGGATGCTAGTATTAAAATTCTAGATGTTGAACGTATGTTGGCGAAATCGGCACCAGAAGAAATCGAGGCAGGACGAGAACAGCAAGGTCATCCTGTTATACGCACACTATATGATCATACCGATGAAGTTGCTTATTTGGAATTTCACCCAAAGGAACATATATTGGCTTCTGGATCAAGGGATGGTACCGTAAAACTTTTTGATATTGCCAAACCATCTGTTAAGAAAGCACATAAAGTATTTACCGATTGTGAACCAGTAACATGTTTAGCATTTCATCCTAGTGGTGATTATATGGCCATAGGTACAGAACATTCCTTACTTAGAGTCTATGATGTACAAACGGCTCAATGTTTTGTATCGGCCATAGCTTCACAACATCATAATGGTTCTATAACATGTGTTAAGTACGCACCAACAGCTAAACTTTATGCTACCGGTAGTATAGATGGTTCTATAAAAATATGGGATGGTGTTAGTGGACGTTGCATTAATACCATTACAGAAGCTCATAGTGGTGCAGAGATATGTTCTGTTCAATTTACAAGAAATGGAAAGGTAGGTTATGACAAATAATGTTTTAAATAATATTTTTATACAAGTTTTTTTTTCATAATTTGGCAGTATTTATTATCGTCCGGTAAAGATTCGTTAGTCTATCTTTGGGAACTTTGTACTAGTCGCCCCATACAAACCTATACTGGTGCTGGTACTACTGGTAAACAGGAACACAATACTCAAGCAGTTTTTAATCACACTGAAGATTATGTTCTATTTCCGGATGAAGCCACTACATCGTTATGTTCTTGGAATTCCCGCAACAGCAGTCGTTTGAATCTTATGTCTTTGGGTCATAATGGTCCTGTTAGATATATAACACATTCTCCTGTTTCACCAGCATTTTTGACATGTTCCGATGATTTCCGTGCCCGTTTTTGGTATAGACGTGCCACCACACAATAAATTTTTGATGTAATTTTTAAGGATTTTCTTAATTTGAGACTATAATTTAATTTAAGACTATTTTCTTGCTATATGTTGAAATATATACTGAATAAATTAAATGCATTTTTTCTCTATATATTAGTAGGAATGAAAATCTTGAAAAATACCAAATTTTACACATTTCAACTTTGCATTTTGTATATAAAAGGTGTTAGAATCAAATCGGAAAATACATTAAACGTTCGAAATTAAAAATAGCACCATTCTTAGACCAGTTTATCTTATATACCCTTCACTTAAGTTGTCTAACACCAAAAAAATCCTACAAAAATAGCCTATCCCATTCCCCGTTCCACAAATCCAAAACAAAGATATATGGTAATGTTGTGTGTTGTTGGTTTTTATTAGCAAAACAAAAACAACTTTTTTGACAATAACTCGACTATTTACTAACCGATTAAAAAAATTTTAAAAACCAAAATTGTAACAAAAAAATCATGCTATAGATTTATGTTAAAATAGACGAAATATTCAAAAATAAAAAAAAACGTTTTTTTTAAAGATATCACCGCCATTTATGAATGGGTTCTGCCGAATTTAAATAGTCACCTAACGAAAGATCTGATATACATGGCATACCAACTGAAGGACGGTCGGACGGACATGCATATTTCGAATTTTCTTGAAACGACGATTCAGAATATATATACTTTATGCGGTCTCAGATCAAAAATGTANNAAAAATGTAGAAATTACAAACGGAATGACAAACTTATATATACCCTTTCACTATAAGTGAAGGGTATAACTAGAACTAAACCAGAATTGATTTAGAACCCAACTAGTATTGAAATAAAAATGTACTAGAACTAGTATTGAAGTCGAAATGTACAGGAACTCAGCTGAGTTGAACTGAAGAGAATATACGTAAAACTAAAGTAGAATCAAAATTTCACTAGATCTGAAAAAGATGTTGAACTAGAACTGAATTAGAACTGAAACGNNACTAGAACTGAATAACTACAGAACTAGAACTAGAGCTGAACTAAAACTGAAATGAATTAGAATTCAATTTGGTCCGACAAAAAACGTTCTTGTAATTTAACTATTCAAAGTGAAAGAGGTTCGTGGTACTATTGCAATCACAAAAAGTAGGTCATGAAGACAGATCTTTTGCGAATTTTGTTTCTAGCTTGAATTCCGGGAAACTTAAAAACCAATAACGATTTATCGGCCAGACAAAAACTCTAAATAAAACTTAAATGTTTATTATTTTAAAATATATTTTTGTTTTATTGAATTTCGTAAAATTATATATAAAAAATATGAATTATTTTTATTTTTTATTTTTAATTTTTTTTGTGTAAATAATATAATTGAGCGTATAATTGCATTAAGTATTTGTTTTTGTTATTTAAATACTAGATAAATTAAATAACTATAATTAAAGAAAAAATAATAATAAAGAACTTAATATTAATAAATATCTTAAATTTATTGCTTTTATTTCAAATGTTACTTAAAATTTGTATTAATATTGCTTGTTGTGCTGGATAATAGAGTTTGTTTTATATATAAATATAAAAACCAATAAAAAAAAAGTTGTATACACTGGAAGTCCTTAGCGTATTTTGTTTTGAATTATTAGGTCTGTTCGTCTAATTCAACAAAGTTTGCCAAAGTAAAGGAAAAACTTATGTATAAACAAAAATTTACTTGAATTTAAGAAAGTTCAGATTAATTTGTTTAACTTTGAAATTTTCGACGAACAAACCTATTATATTATAAAATTTAAATTATTTAGTTTAAACTGGTTGTTTCTGGTGTCTCATTATTTATATTTTGTATTAAATTAACTAAAATTAAAGTCTTGTAATTATTATTATTATTTTTTTTAATATTTATGTTTTAAAAATATTTTATATTAAAGTTTCTTGTTTTTTTATTTTTAATTGCACACACATTTTTAATATGTTAAATGTTTATGTTTTTTTTTACTTTTTTCTTATTTGATTAAAATACATTTTGAGTATTTGTTTTATTTACATTTCTTTTTTATGTTTTAAAATAAAAATAATAATACATTTTTAAAAAATAAAATCACAAATTAAAATTAAATTGAAAATTAATAGGTTTTTTTTTGTTTAAAATAAAATATATTTAAATAAAATGCCTAAAAAATTAAAATAGTTTTAAAAACAATTGAAATGAGAACTTCTATATCTTTAATTTTAAAGATTTTCTTTTCTTAAATCATTCAAAAATCATTTTTAATGAATTTTTTTGTTTGTTTTGTATTAAGTAGCAATTTGTTAAATGGAAATTAAAAGTATTTAAAACAAGAACAAATAAAATTAACAATTATATTTTGAAAGCCATGAATTATATTGAAAAAATCAATTAACAAAAAAACCAAGTTCCTACATAAGTGTAAGTGGCAATTTTTTGATATTTGAAAAACACTAAATTGGCATCACCAAATTGGCAATTTGCATCATTGACGCACAATGATTCGTTTCACAGATAAAAATATAAGGGAAATCAGAATTGAATGAAACTTATGTGGTTTTAAGCAACGGATAAGTATATCGGAGAAATCAAGCAAAAAAAGATCTTAGTTCTTTATTCAGAAATGCTTTAAATTTGATATAGAACTGAACTAGAAATGATCTAGAACTAAACTAGAACTGCAGAACTGAATTAAAATTGAAGTAGGACTCAATTATAAGTGAACTAGAATTGAAGTAGAACTGAATTAAAATTGAACTAGGACTCAATTAGTACTGAACTAGAACTGAATTAGAACTGAATTAGAATGAACTAGAACAGAACTAGAACTGAACTAGAACTGAACTAGAATTGAACTAGAACTGAAGTAGAATTGAACTAAAACTGGAGAGGAGCCTATCGACAAACGCAATGAATGTGAATTGATTTGGAATTATAGAATGCCTTCAAGAAGTATTTAGAAGACATTTCACCTGTTTATATTTATACAGCAAAATATTGAGTTATGTATAAATTATAATAAGATATTGTTAATTAGCAAGAATTTACAATTTGAACTTTGTATTGATTATGAATAATTTGTATATTTATATTGAATATTAAAGTATAACACAAACAATTTTTCCCATTTTCGTTTTTTGTATAGGTATTATTATTTTTTTGTTTTTTCATATACAGCTATTAAAAATGAATTTGCAGCAACATGCTTTCCTAGTTAAGCAATTATCCAGAAATGAACTTGAACTTCATGTGCCGTTTATTTTTTTCTTACCAATTCAAAGGAATTGTAAATTGAATCACAAATAAGTAGTAATGAGTTTTTGTTTGTCACATAAAATAAAAAAAAAGAAATATCATCCAACGCAATGAATAATTTCAATATCTCAATCATTAATTCAATTGTTTAAGAAAATAAATTAAACAAAAAAGAAGATTGAGTGAAATCAATGTGTAGCACCATAAACTGCACCTGACGCAAAACGTTGCTAACAAACTGAATGGCAGACGAATTGACACTTTTACAGAGTATAATGAAGATCATGATGATGATGATGATGAGGATTTGTCATATCATTTAGCTCCGAACGGCACACGCAAGTTGTAATAAAATAAAAAAGAATGTATGAAAAGACTCACGTATTAAACAAAAAGTCATTTAATTTTTATTCTTTTCTCCTTAAAAGCATTACAACAATCAAAAGTATCCCTCTTCTTAATGCTAATAATGAAATTGCAAGCAAAAAATAATATTGAAATGATGATGAAAATTCATAAAAAGACAACAAATAAATAATGAATTTTGCTTTTTTGTTTACTACACGATTGTTGTTATTTCTTTATCGAAAAATTTGTTTGTTTTATTGTTTCAAAAAATATTTCCGTAATGTTTTAACGTACACATTTTTTGAAATTCTGAAATACTATGGATAATTTCGCTCCTGTTATATAAATAATGTGAGCAAAATACTGTGGTACTTTAGTTCGAGTTCAGTTCTAGTTCAGCTATAGTTCAG
>JACGTJ010024723.1:0-15318 GCA_014858695.1 Chrysomya rufifacies | reverse complement strand
TCTAGTTCAGTTCTAGTTCAGTTACAGTTCAGTTCGGGTTCAGTTTTAGTTCTCTATGAATAAATTCAAATTAATATTCATATTGGAGTTAAGTTTAATTTATATTAACTTTGGACATCCTATAAAAGATTGAATCTTTATTCATACTCAAAGAAAACGTGTTTAAATTTACAATTTAACAAAAGACTTAATTTCTATTGGTACGTTTGAAATATAAACTTTTTGTTCATCAGATTAACCCACTTTTAGCTAATATAACAAACTATTTCTAAAAAGTAATATTTCAGAAAAGTACTACAAAAAATGCTAGAAATGTAATATAACTTTAAGTACGATAACTTAATATTAGATATACTTTTAGAGGAAATGTTTATCATTTTATTTAAGATAGGTTCTGAAACAAAAAGTCAGTCGTAACTTAAGTATCTTTATCGAATATTAAGAGAAAAAATCCATTTTTTTAATTTTTAATAATAATGACAATAACCCCCACATATTTAAACAGCTCAAACAAAAACATTTGATTTATAAAAACCAAAATAACCATAATAAAAAGTTCGAGCGTATAAAGAGAAACTGTCATAATTTTTATGTGTGAGCAGAAAAGCAGCGTTTATAGTTGAGAAATTAAAGTTTTATTGCATCAAAATACAAAAATAACAAATTAAATATAATATGACAGCTATTTAAAACAAATTCATTAAACGAATGTCAAAATAAATGAAAATAAAAAAAAACACACATACAATCATAAATTAATCTAACACTACAACCAATAACAAAAACAAATTGTATGTATGAATATGAAGAACTACACCCGAATTTTTAGTATAAAAAAAAAGAATTTTGAAAAACATAAATAAATTAAAAATTTAATAGAAGGGAGAAAGAAACACAATAAAAGAGAAATATGATAAGCTTCTTTATATTAAAAAATTTGTAATGTATTGTTATCAATATGATTACTCACCCGGCTATAGCATTACGGAATTTAACCAGTAAAGTCTCCTCGACTATACGATTATTGATTTCCAACAAAATCATGGTAAATTATATATATATTCTTTGTTTTTGTTTTGTATTGTATATATATATATATATTTTTTGATTTGTAGCAACCTCGAAAAGCAGGTAAAACTTGTGATGATGATTCAATTTGTAGATAAAAATGCAATGTTTTTTTTTTTAATTAAATTTTGCTATTTTTACTGGAAATGTTTAAAAGTTGTAAAAATGCAATTTGTTCAGTGTTAAAAAATAAAGAAAAATTAAAATTATATATTTGTTTTTTACAAATTATAAGAAAACATGTGGTTGCGACTTCTAGCTCCTTTTTAGTTGTATTTTTTTTTTTATTTCTTATGTGTACATGGAACCCCCTCCTGCTATTCGATTTTTTCTTTTTGCTTCTTTTAAAACAAATTTTATTTTTCTTTCACTTTAAGTTATAAGCAGCACCGCCCTCTTTTAGTCACTTCACTTGGCTGAGGTTAATTTTTTATTATTGTTGTTGTTATTGTCACTTAGAGAAATATTTTGTTACTACAAAAAAAAATAATAATGAATCAACACCATTAAAATTGCAAAGCAAATTTTTATTTTAAGTTTTCAATATTCGTCTTGTCAAATTTTCTATACAATTTTTATGACGTCTTGTGATAATTTCTATTCCACCTTGTGTATTTTTTTTTTTTTTTTTTTGCTCTGCAGCTGATGTCGGCTTTTTTGGCTTAAATTGAAATTCCAGCACTTTTTGCGCAAACCAACCAACAATTACAAACACATTTCATGTACAAAAAAAAAAAAAGACAACGCACACAAACACACGCACTTCAGCTACTCCTCTGCTTTTTTACTTCTCCACACTTCTTTGTCGTCGTCGACGTCTTTTAGTTTTTTTATACTTTTTTTGGACAGACGTTTGCAAATTTTCCTGTCCCACAATTCTTTTTAGCAAAACTTTTGTAATTTGACTAGGGTTTTTAAGTTTTCATTAAAATATTTTGCAAAAATTATTTTTTTCTTTTCTTCTTTTTTATTTAAATGTTTAATTAAATTTTCTTATTCTATTTTCACTGCATTGCGTGCGGTCCCGTTGTTTCTTCGAATAAAAATTGACTCACGTTTAGTGCTGCCAGATTTGACAATTTATTATCATTTGACGTTCTTCAGCCAAAATTGCCAAATGACGATTTCTTCATAAAAATTAAATAATTTAGTTAAATTTTTGAAAATATTGATATTTTAAATAAGTTTTTAGTGCCTATTTCAAGATTACCAAAACTATAAATCTTAAATTTTCTTTATGGTAACATTTCGGTAATACTGTTACTTGAGAAATCTAAAAAAACTGTTCGATATACCTAGAAGAAAAAAATTATATAGTTCAAATTAAAAATTTACCATCATTGAAAATTAATGGTATAAGCTATTCTGAAACGGAATATATTTCCATTACATTTAACTTTTGTATCTTTTTACGAAAAATAGACATATTTGTTTTGTATTTTTGGTTCATTAAACATTTGTTTTTTTTATTTATTTATTCATTTATTTATTTATATATTTGTTGACATTGTTTTTCAATATATATTACAGCTTTAGTTAATTTTTAACGTTAAATTGATCTGGCAGCTCTTTTTATGTCCCATGGTTTCCTTAAAAGTGTAGTAGATTTAATAACTGTCATTTGTGGGACAGCGTTGTCAATATTTTGTATTATAAAAATCGTCAAAATCAAAAAAAAAGGTCTACAACAACCAAATGATAGGCAGTTTGTTAGGGTATTTTATAATCTTAAATAACAATTTTGTTTTAGAACTTTCTATTTTCGTGCAAAAAACAAAAGGAAATCAACATTACTTTAATTTGTATAATAAACATCACAATTAATTGAAGCGCATTTGACTCTAGACTTAGAAAATATCTTTTTAATACAATCAAATTATTAAGCTTTGACATAACGAATTACAAGTTATTGTATTTGTAGAGATGTCATCATCTTATTATATACATACATCTTGGTTAACATAAAACCTATTAGTTTTAATTCCTATGTACGGAACTCAAATATTTGTGCCGGCAGCAAGCACATTTCTTATATTTATCTTCCATAACATTCATAATTCATATATACATTATCTATAGCAAGATGCTTTTTTCTCTTAATGACATTAGAATCATACATATAGTTCTAAGTATTTATAATTTATCTTAAGACAATCATTTGTAAACTATTCATATGAAGTCTCAATCAAAACTTTAATCTTTAACATAAAACCAATTTATCTATACACAAAGCCCTACGTTTTTTAACAGCAGATTTACGCTGTACACTTCTAGCATAATTTTTCATGATTTTTTGTTACTTTGTATGCAAAGGGATAAAAAAAAACTAGTAAAAATCATGAAAAATGCAATGTGTTAGATATTTTAATAGCTTTCCTATTTTCTTTGGTTTAATTTATAATACGAGTAAGAAACTATTTGCTTAATGTATATGTTGAAATTGCAGGCAGACAAAAAAGTAATCAGCTGGGAGACTGACACTATTTTTTAGTGTACACTGGTTGTTGACTTTGGACTTTTGCTTGTCTACTCAGGAATATTTATGTTGGGATATTTAAAAGTTGGTAAAAAAATAAATAAAATCTGGTAAATTTTCGAAAATCTGTTCTTTTTTACTCAAGGGTAACTTTCTATGTGTTATAATTTTACAAAGAATTATGAATTTTCAGATGATTCTAAAAGTCGGAAAGCGTGACAATTTCTAATTGAAATTGAATTTATTAATCCATTCAATTGTTTTCGTTGAAAATTTTAGTAAAATTAATTCTTATTGGATTCTTTAAACAGACAGAATAGATATTGGTTTTACTTATCAGTTGAGTTCCTGCTAAAACTTTTGCTTCTACTTATATAAACGTGTATGTGTTAGAGAGTTTAAAAGAAAGTACAGTTATGCTCTTTAGCACAAATGCTGTTCATTCAAATGTATACAACTTTTTTTAAACAATGTAATTAATATCTTTTTACACAAATTAAAATTTTATCCAACAATATAACGGTATTTATTTAAAATTAAACATGAACAATTTGTATACACTCCAGAGTTTACCAAACATTTCGCCAAGAGCCGTCATTATAAACATGAACGGCTTTAATAAGATTTACCTTTAATCGGCGTTATTACCATTAATAATGAAAAAGGAAACGTTCAACTGTTAAAAAATAAACTTTATTTAAATTAAAATAAATTTTAGCATAAACATTTAAAAACTATTATACCAATTCAAAATATAGTATAGTAAAATAATCAATTATTTTGTTGTTAGTGAGTGAAATAGCTTCTGTATCATAATGGGCAATAAGAAAATAGTCATAGTCATTATCTTATTATAAACTAAAACACTCAATTTATTTGTAATATTCTTAATGAAAAAAAAAACAAATAAAATTATTACTATTAGTAAATATGTACAGGTTTCACATCGCTGATTTCTTCATTATTTAAGATTTTTATTTGACATTCACATAGAAATTGTAAAATTTTACGTTCAGCCTTATTGCGCTGTTCCGGATGCATACCATCTAGTAGTACATGAACCTTTTGCAACATATCCGTTTGTAAATTAATGCTATTACTTTTCTGTAATAATTCCTGTTTATGGATTTCTTTTTGTTGTTGTACTGATTTTAGACAATCTTGCGATTGACGTAGAACGCATTCTATATTATTGATAACATTTTGTAATTTCTGTTCAGCTTCTGTGGGTGTTGTTGAAATTCCACCAACAGATGGAGTTTCGCAAATATTTGTGGGAAAAACACTAACACTTGTTGTGGAATTGTTGTGGCTATAAGATGTTGTTTGATGAACAGAACTATTATCGGGTGTTATTTGATAGGATACATGTATTGGTGCATCATTACGACTATCGGAGAGACATTGTTTTTTTGGTGCTATATATAGTAGCTCATCAAAATCATTCATATCTGTTTCTTCGGTTATTAAATGATCATTACTATCTTCCGTTTCATGATCCTCTTCTATGTGTTGTTCTGCTGCCGAGTCAGAATAACCAAATGATTTGTTTAGATCATCACCCCAGGGATTACTATCATTGTTATTATTAGCTGGTGAAAATTTCGTTTTACATTTGATTTCCTCAATGGGTAAAGGAATTCTATTCAATGGAAATAAAATTATTTAGAATGTACTTGTATTTGAATAAATTATAATTACCCTTTTCTATAATGGCTTTGTAAAAATTTCAAATCTTCATAATATATCCAAGTTATAGGTCTTTCGGGATTTAATTGCTGTTGCCTATATTCTCTAGAGAAACGATCTCTTAACTTTTTCCATTTAGTATAACAAAGTTGTTCTGTAATTACAGTTTTTCATGATTTAATAATATTGTTAAAAATGTATAATATAAAACATACCAGAAACATCCAAAGTACTGGCAATTATTGACCATGCTTCGTTTTTAGCGGCTAAATTCTTTGAATCTCTAACACGCTTGCGATCATATAAAACATCATGTTGCTTTACCAGTTCAATAATATTTTTATTTAAAGCCAATTCTTCGGGTTTTATATCCTCTTCCTCAGTGCTGGCATATTCTTTTTTAGGCTTTGTTTTACGTACACGGGGAGTGTACTTAATCGATTCTATAACATCATTTCGTGCAGACCTAAAATATTTAGACATTAATAATAAATCTCTATATGAGTATGATTAAAATTCGCCCCTCTCACCCTTGTTTATAGTGATCTTTTAAAAACATCAAATGTGGAAATAATTCCCAATTGGTAGTGTCCTGTGCATTTTCCTGTTGCCGTCTATATTCTTTACCAAAACGATCACGTATAGATTTCCAGCGGGTTATGCATGCAATTTCAGATTTCTTAATAATTTGCGCTATCTCCTGCCAAGCTTCATTTTTCATATTAGAATTCTTTTGACCACGTGACTGTTCCCGATCGTATATAATGGGATAGCTTTGCACCAGCTTTATAAACTCCAAATCAGCCTCTTTATTCATGTTTTAATTATTGGAATTTCTTTTGCATAAAAAAAATAAATAAAATAATTTTACATTTATGCCAGCGAAAAATAAGAAGACGACGACGATTCAACAACAAACAATAATAAACAACGTTGCCACCAGAAAACAATGAATTCCAACAGCAACCCATTGAAATCTACAAGAATTCGGAAATTGAAGCCCACAATTGATATCGCCCTATCGAACTTTTTTTAGTGGCAGCATTGATCATAGATTTAGGCAATGACGTTTATTTTACTGTTTATTAAATACTATAATTTTTAAAATTTTATTTATAAAAATATTTACAAACCCACGAAAATGTGTCAACTTACAATCCCACTAAATGAAAAAAATAGTGGCTACGCTGATTATAGAGATTAAATTCCGAACACTTTCCAAACTAGTCAGGGATGCCGTATTGATATTTTAAATGACTTTGTTCATTATATGAAAATTTTAATTTTTTTTAGTTTTAATTCCTACGCATGGTTCTCAAATCTTTGTTAAAGATAAATGTATAAAATATGCTTTCATACATTTATCTTTTATAAAATTTACACTTAATATATTATTTACAGCAAGATGCTTTCTTTCTTAATGATTTTAATAATTACATGAAAATTAAAATTCGTAACTCAATTGCCTTGTAACGACGTAAAAGATCATAGCGACAATTCGACTTTATTTATTGCACCCTGTAAAAGAGTATAACGTAAACATAGTGTCGAAAATTTCCAAATCTTTCGATAAGTGTGACCATCTAAAATAATACCTACAATAAGCAAAAGTTGGTTTGTCATACCGGCAACAACAAAATGTCTGACGAAAAATGTTAACAAACTCTTTTGAATTTTAAAAAAATTACATATAAAATGTATGCCAAGAAATGTTGGCGATGAAGTTGCGATCGTATTGTAAGCTGGGGTATATTTTATTTGACAACGAGTAGTATAACGTTACTATATACTCTTTAGCTATTAAAATCTAAAAGAAAAGAGATGAAAACCTTTAACTTATTTGAATTCCAATTTATTTTCTTAATAGTATTTGCCGGCAGAATGTTACCATAGAATTTTCCAACTCTGTATATTATTTAAAACTCCATTAATTCAATGCTGCTAACTATTCATTTCTAATTTAGCACCATCTTTCAAAAACAATTATTATTTGTTTAAAATTTTCTGTTATTTGTAATAGTTTTCCAATATTAACATAAAATTTTAATATATAATTAAGAAAAATATTTTTTTTATTATAACAAAAATAAACAGTAATTTCCTGCCTTTAATATAAGAACTTTGCGTGAAGATTCTATTGACAAAAAATCGCTGCCTTAACAACACTGAACTAATGAAATAAAAATTTACCTTAAATTTTAGTGAAAGTATTTTATTGTGTTTTTATCAGTGATACCGCGGACGCTCAACCATTTGTTAGCTTTGGAAGAGGTGAAAGTTTAATTATTAAAAAAATAAAAACAAGAAATGGCTCCACCAAAGACCTCTAAACCTCCAACAAAAGACCAAAGCTTTGCGGTCAAAGGTTACCTGTTTCTTTATAACGCCATACAAGTTGTGGGCTGGTGTTATATTCTCTATCAATTGGTTAACTATTATCTGATACAAGGTCCAGAATTTAGAGCCAGCATAACTTTATGGGATTATACACGTTTGGCTGTGATTGTATTTCAAAATGCAGCTTTTGTGGAAATCATTAATGCCGCTTGTGGCTTTGTTAAATCCAATCCAGTGATAACAACATTCCAGGTTCTCAGTCGCATGATGGTGGTTGTTGGTGTAGTAATGGCTACTCCCAGCGGTAAGGTATCTCCAGGTTTACCTATTGCCCTATTGGCCTGGTCTATAACTGAGATAATACGTTATGGTTACTATGCATTAAATATTGTGAAATTTGTACCCTACGTGTTGGTGTTCCTACGTTATACCACTTTCATTGCTTTGTATCCCATTGGCGTAACCGGTGAATTATTGTGTTTCTGGTGGGCTCAAAGTTATGCTAAGGAAAATCCCAGTCTATGGTCTATTGAAATGCCCAATATATACAATGCAACATTTTCTTATTTTGTATTATTATGGATTGTTATGTTGCTGTACATTCCTCTATTTCCTCAAATGTATTTGCATATGTTTGCCCAAAGACGTAAGATTTTGGGAGGCAGTGGTAACAGTAAACCTGTAACAAAGAAAGTTAATTAAGTTAATCATTAAGTAGTCAATTTTGCAATCAGTTTATCTAACCAACATGATTAAAAAATGTATTGGCAAATTTATATTATTTAAATTTCTTTTCACCTTTTTCGTTGCTGTCAATTTTCAACCTTTGTTCGTTCGTTCATTCATTATTAATTTCAAAATTCATTAATTCCATTGTATATTAATGCAAAACAATTTAGTTGTTGTTATACGAAAGTAAAATTTGTGTTAAAGGTTTTATGAATCTATTAAGCTTTTTATATTTTACCTAATTTCTATAGGTAAATAATATTTAACATTTTAAGTTAATTTTTTTAAAACATCTTCATAAATTTCTATGCGTTTTCGAAATCTTTATAATTTTAATGTAGACGAATAAATATGTATGTATTAGTTTGTAAGTTTACATAGTGTGGCTGGTTGTAATTTTTATTTTTTTTTTCCTTTAATAAATAAACAACACATTTTTTATAGGAAAAATCGAATAAAACCTGTTTTTATTTTAAAATATTTTAAGATAAAAGAAGAGTTAACAAATGTGACTAAAAAGTTTTTATACATTGTACTTTTCTTTTGTATTTTTCTATTCGAAAATTCGCATTTGTATAAAAAATTTCTATTTTTATATGAAGTTTACCAAAATTTCTATTTCTATAGGAAATTTTCGTAAATTTCTATTTCTATAGAAAATTTTCGTAAAATTTCTATTTTTATAGGAAATTTTCGCAAATTTCTATTTCTATAGGAAATTTTCGCAAATTTCTATTTCTATAGGAAATTTTCGCAAATTTCTATTTCTATAGAAAATGTTCATAAAATTTCTATTTCTATAGGAAATTTTCATAAATTTCTATTTCTATAGGAAATTTTCGTAAATTTTCATTTCTATAGGAAATTTTCGTAAATTTCTATTTCTATAGGAAATTTCCGTAAATTTCTATTTCTGTAGGAAATTTTTGTAAATTTCTATTTCTATAGGAAATTTTCGTAAATTTTTATTTCAATAGGAAATTTTCGTAAATTTCTATAGGAAATTTTTTGTAAATTTCTATTTCTATAGGAAATTTTTTGTAAATTTCTACTTCAATAGGAATTATTCGTAAATTTCTATTACTATAGGAAATATTCGTAAATTTTTATTTCGTAAATTTCTATTTCGTAAATTTTCTTAAATTTCTATAGGAAATTTTCGTAAATATTTGTTAGTTTATTTGGTTAAATTCAAAAATACGTTTTATTTGAATTGATGTGTACAAGTTGAGTTTCAATACGATACTACTATACTTAACAAAGGTAAAAAAGGATGCCGTATTGGCTAGATAAGGATGATGCCAGATTTGCTACATAAATGCGATTTTCAACAATATTTATAGAAAATTTTCGTAAATTTCTATAGGAAAATTTCGTAAAATTCTATAGGAATTTTTCGTAAATTTCTATTTCTATAGGAAAATTTTATAAATTTCTATTTCTTTATGAAATTTTCACAAATTTATATTTCTACAGAAAAATTTTCGCAAATTTCTATAGATTTTCGAATAATTTTTATAACCATAGGAAATTTTAGAAAATTTCTATAGGAAATTTCACAACAAATTTTACAAATGTCCATTTCTAAGGAAATTTTCGAAAAATGTCTTTTTCTATGGGAAATTTGCAAAAATATTTTTCATTTCTAAAGGAAAATTTTATTTAATTCAATTAAAAAAATAGATATTTTTTTTTAAATTTTAAACCTCGATATCTTTTATTATCTGTTCATCCTTAAAAAAAAAAAACAAATAAAAACCATAATAATTAATAATTTTCATATTATTTTTATACAAGCAGTCGTTCTCTATATTTATAAATCTGTATCATTAGAGTGTATTTTAAAATTTTAAACTAAACTATTTAATGTTGAGACCATTGAATGGTCTTTAAATCAATGCCTTCTTGTACCATTTCCCATAAGGGTGACATTTCACGAAGACGTTCAACATGTTTTATACATTTATCAGCTGTATAATCGACTTCTTCAATGGTAGTAAAACGTCCAATGCCAAATCTTAAAGAAAAATAATACAATGTAAATGTTAATTATAATAAAAATAAACAATCTTAAACTTATTCTCTGCCCACCTTATGGAACTATGAGCCAAATCTTCATCGGTACCAATAGCTCTTAAAACGTAAGAAGGTTCCAAAGAGGCCGATGTGCAAGCCGAACCTGATGATAAAGCGACATCCTTTAGAGCCATCAACAATGATTCACCTTCAACATAAGCGAAGGACAAATTCAAACAACCACTGTAGGTTTGTTCTGGATCACCATTACGTATTACTTGAGGCAATTGTGAAGTTATACGATCGTATAAACGTTTGGATAGAAAATCAATCCATTTCTTATCGTACTCCATTTCTTGTTGTGCTAATTCGGCGGCAGCACCTAAACCAACAGCTAATGGTGCTGGGACGGTGCCACTACGTAAACCTCTTTCTTGTCCACCACCACTTTGAATGGGTTCAAGACGTACACGTGGTCGTCTACGTACATAAAGAGCTCCAATACCTTTGGGACCATAGATTTTATGACCAGAAATTGACATCAAATCAATGTTCATGGCATTAACGTCCAATGGAATTTTACCAACAGCCTGAGCGGCATCAGTATGGAAGAATATTTTTTTCGAACGGCAAAGAGCACCAATATCGGCAATGGGTTGTTTAACACCTAAAATAATTTAGAAAAAAATCTTTCATACGTATTTTTCTTGAAAATTTTCATTTCAGTATTTTTTTCTATAAAAGTTCAAAATTTAGCACTTTTTACAAAAATTTTAAAAATTTCATTTTCTGAGGAATTTTTTCAAAATTAGTTTTACATTGTAAATTTTTGAAAATATTGGTTTTTATAAAAATTTTCGAAAATTTCGGTTTCTATAAAAATTTTCAAAAATTTCGGTTTCTATAAAAGTTTTTGAAAATTTAGATTTTTATAAGAAAATTTCGACTTCTGTAGGAAATTTTTATTTCTATAGGAATATTTCGTTTTCGTTTCTATATAAAAAATTTCGGTTTCTTTAGTTTTTATAGGAAATTCAAAAATTTGGGTTTCTATAGAAAATTTTCGAAAATTTCGGTTTCGATAAAAAATTTTCGTTTTCAATAGGAAATTTTCGGTTTCTGTAAAAAAATTTCGATTTCTATAGGAAATTTTCGAAAATTTTGCTTTATATAGACAATTTTCGAAAATTTTGATTTTGCGTTGAAAATTCGGTTCTCTACAAAAGTAATCGGTTTGTAGAGTAATAGTATTTAAATGTTCTTTGCAATTTTTGGAAAGTTTTCCTACCAATTTCATTATTAACTGTCATTATAGAGACTAAAGCCGTATCTGGAGTCATTGCTTTATCTAATTCTTGCATATCAATTATGCCATTCGATTTAACGGGCAAATAGGTAACACGAAAGCCTTCATTTTCCAAAGCACGACATGAATCCAAAACACATTTGTGTTCGGTTTGTGTAGTAATGATATGTTTTTTCTTTGAACCATAAAATCTAAAATATGCAAAAGCATTAGAACATAATATACTTTTAAGTTAATGGCACCTACCTGGCTACACCTTTAACAGCTACATTATTCGATTCTGTAGCACCAGAGGTAAATATAATTTCTTTGGGTTCTGCTCCAATAATATTGGCCACCTGTTCACGTGCTTTTTCCACAGCCTGTTCCGTTTCCCAACCATAGGCGTGTGTACGAGAATGAGGATTACCATAGTAATTTGTCAAATAGGGAAGCATAGCATCCAAAACTCGTGGATCCTAAACATAAATTTACATTAGTCGTACAGAATTGTTTAATCATTTTTAAAAACCTACTAAAGGGGTAGTGGCTTGGGCATCTAAATACAAAGGTCTGCCCTCTATATTATCCGACTTAATATTGAATTTGATGCGCTTCTGTCTAAATTCTAAAAACAAAATAATGTTCATTGTTTACATAACCTCAACATGTTATAAAAGGATATTTATTTAAAAGTTATACTGCAATAAAATATTTTGTATTTTATACCTTCCGAGGATGATAGTTTTGCATCTTGTCCTTTCGCCACTGCTGATGTGCTTATTTTCGCCACCAATTGAGTGTTTAAAGTTGATTTGTTTGCAATCAACGTTTTGCTTAGAATTCGTAACATTTTCTACTTTGTTGCTTACTTTTAGCGTTATCTTGTTATATATTAGAAATGTCGGACTAATTTATATCGAATTTCTAGATAATTTCACAATAATTAGTATTTTTCTTTCAATTAACTGCAACAAATCTTTTATCTTGCACGATTATTACAAAAAAATTACCAGCTGACTGTCATTTGTAATAAACAAAAATAATAAAGTCTATTGACGGCATTGGAATTGTATAGAATGGAACAAGAGAAATGTCTATCAAAAGTAGTGTTGCCAGTGCTAGTCAATTGTTTAAATATTATAATATGTTATTTTTAAGGATTTCACAATCCCGTTAAATAACTTTCCTAATAAATCCCCAAAGGAAATTTGTTTTCACCCAAAATATTCTTCATTCAAAAACATTTTGCTAAGACAAGAAATCCGGTAACTCTGACTATTTTAATGGAAGGTGTTCCATTAGGCAATAACGAAAGAAGAAATGTAAGCTATGTTGAAAATATCGCTGTTCTATCTTGTGTTTAAGAAGTGGAGAACTCGTTCAGTCGAAAATTTTGGTTTAAGTTTGTTAATTTTTATACCCTTCAGTTATAGTGAATGGGTATATATAAGTTTGTCATTCCGTTTGTAATTTCTACATTTTTGATCTGAGAAAGTATATATATTCTGAATCGTGGGTTCGAGAAAATTCGAAATATGCATGTCTGTCGGTCTGTCGGTTGGTATGTCGTTTATGAAGGCCCCCGACTATAAAGCTGTACAATATAATTTTGTGTTTTTTAAATCGGTTGAATTATTGGCAAAAAAAGATTAAATTTAATTTTTTTCATAATAGTTGTTTTTGTTTTGCTGATAACACACAAACCACACAAACACACAATATTACCATAAACAAACATATCACATTACCATAAATCTTTGTTTTGGATTTGTGAAGCCGTTATAAAAGATAAGGACATTTTTTCGGATCAACATCTAGCCGGATTCGACCATCTGGAACGGGGAATGGAATAGGCTATTTTTGGAGGATTTTTTGTGTTAGCCTACAAATAACAAATAAGTATTTAAAATAAAATATCAAGTTGAAATTTATCGAATAAAAAGCAAATAATTTAGTACACTTTCAAAAAAATTTATTTTTTTTTTAAATTATTAATAAAATTGTTTTTAAAAAATTATTGATAATTTAGATTTTTTCATTAAGTTAAATTTTTAAAACCAAAATTATTTTTAGGAAATTTTCATAAACAATTTTCCATTCCTGTTATGAAATTAACTAAACCGCGAAACACCCTGTTTAGCATTTAATTACTTCTCTTTACGAATAAACAATCAAAACAAACCAGACAAGAAAATTAGGTGTAAACTTCAAAAGTATATAATTTTTTTTAGAAACGAGAAGAACTTCGAAGCGAGTGGTTGAACGCGCGCGTGTTCTTGAAAAAAAAGAGATTAATTTTAATTAAATAAAAAAAGTTTAAAGTGTAAATTTTTGTACAGAATACTAAAAATAAGTGTAAACTTTTTAAGAAAATTCCTAAAGAAAAGTGAGTTGAGTTTTAAAGAATAAATAAAAAAATTATATAAATTTAAAAAAGGAAAATTTTGAAAAAAAATTAGGGGAAAATTCAATAAATTTGTTTGAGAAGTGTAACAAGAAAATGAATTAAAATAAAAGTGATGTGCAATACGTTTGTTCTTTCTTTTTTGTGGTGGAGCACCCCTTCCTGCATTTAATGCCAAATGGCACAAACAAAACACGAAACCGGGCAACAATAACAAAAAAATAATAGTAAAAGTAACAACAATAACGTGAAGAAAAATAACCTTGCTTATAGATTTTAGTTTGGTTTGCTTAAATGAAGGGGTGGCAGCAACAAATATAATTTATTTTATATAAAAATTAAAAGAGAAATAAATTATTTGAATTAAAAGAAAACTAAAAAAGGCACCACCATATGGTTTTATCTCTAAAAATATAGACCCTGCGATATAATGTCTGGTATTTTTTATACATACATACATACATACGTATACTAATGTATATATTTATGACGTGTGTTTTTTGTTATTTTTGTTATTTCATCTTTTGTTTATTTAGCAATTTTTCTAAAAGTTCTAAGTTTTTCGTGTTTAAAAATAGTTTAAAAAAATTTTTTTTCTAGTGCGTATGATTAATAGTAAAATATAGATTTTTTTATTTTTTCCATTAATTTTCTTTTATTTATTTATATTGCAACAATTTCTTAATACATATTTTTATATTACAATATTTGTAATAACATATATTTTGTAAAAATTCACCTTAACCCACTCAAAATCAATTAAAAGAAAAAAGAAAATACAACAACAAAAGTAGCAGCAAAACAATAACAACATTAGTGTGGTGTGAGTTTTTTCTTTCAATTACATCTGCTGCTGCGTGTTTTTGATTTGTTTACATTTTATTGCCATTTCGTTACATTAACGCCTTTATAATTTCTTTTTGTGCAAAAGGACGTCTGTCTGACGGTTTTTTTTGTCTGCTGTAGATGTAAAAGAAAATATTAAAAAAATACATGTAAAAATCGTTTCAAATATATTTAAAATTGTGTGCAATTTATAAAAAATCTCATCATTTTATATAAATAATACAAAAAAGACTTAAAATAGATAAATTCTGCTGCAAGTTCTGCAAATCCAAAAACAAAAACTAGGGTAAGTAAAATATTTAATAATTGTCTAGAGAAAAAAAATACTTATAAGAATTTTTTATTATAGAGCTTCTTAGCAATATATTTTAAAAATAAAAATTTTTTATATAAATATTAAAAAGTAGTGAATTCTTGCGTATATAAAATTAAAACTAGAACTGAACTAGAACTAAACTGGAACTG
>JACGTJ010024703.1:0-19412 GCA_014858695.1 Chrysomya rufifacies | reverse complement strand
TGGGCGTGGCCCGCCCACATTCTGCCCACTTCAGCTTTTATTTTATTTAACCTCAAAGATTCGACCAAGTCGAATATATCTTACTTGTTTTTAATTTGATCAGTAGAATAACAATAATATTTATCAATATTGTAAGTAAAAGTTTGAAATAAAGTAGAGTTTAGTAATTGTTGAGCAGAGTGTCAATAAAAAATTTACTAGAAAATATAAACATTTTGAGTTTTTATACTCACCATCAAAAAATGATGGGTTTGTCATTCCGTTTGTAACATGTTAAAATATTCATCTGACACCAACATGTATATATATTCTGGGTCCAGGAAAGATTCTAAGTCGTTCTAGCAACTTCCGTCTGTTGAAAGTACGATAGAGATCGCAAATATTTCTCTTATATAAGTTTTGTTTGGTATTGAAAATGGACAGAATTGGACTATAAAAAGGAAGTTATGGAACAAAAACCCATGAAAATCTGTAATTTTGGAGCATTTTAGTACATAATATGTTATAATTATGAAACAAATGAGCATACAAATCGGAATATATTAACTGGAATCTAAGGTGCAAAAAATTTAGGTATTATATTTGGACAGAAAATAAATACTTCTTTTAATTTGTCGTTATTTTTGGTGCCGATAGATTGAGATTTTTCCGGTATTATTAGTGTATTTTTCAGCTCTCTGTAAAATAGTTAAACATTTTACAAAAAATACTCAACTGATTTGCCATTATTAAAAAGATTAAGAATTTGCTTTTACTTTTATATAGTTCCATTTCCTTTCGGCATTTCCAACAATAAAAAACAACTAAAAGTGCTTTCATTGGTCATGCCCGACTATGTGATACCCTACATCATTGTAAGCGAGGTGAAGTAATTTTAATAGGGTTTGTTTCGAAGTAGTATGAGTGCAATTTTACCATTTGGCTAGCTAAAATAATGGGCCGATTAGAATGAAATTCGGTACATTAATTATAATCTTTAAAATTGAATTGATGAACTTCAAATTGAATTTAAGAGCTTTCTATTATTTTAATTTTACTTTAGTTGTATTGTTGTTAATACCCCTTTGGCCTTGAAGACTTTTGTGTTGTAAATAAATAAAAATGTAGCAGTACCCTCATATTTAATATTTATTCGGTCATATCCCTAATTTGGGTGAACATTTGAAAAGGGACTGATTATATTTTCAATGGTGATCGTCCTTATGCCAAAATAAACTTTTGTTAAAAAGGCTATTTGCTTGTGCATTTGGATTTATTTGCTATTGCATAGTTTACGAGTTTTCGTGAGAACTCTTGTTGTTTTCCAGTAAAATAAAACAAATTTAATTAAAATTATTTAGATTTAAAGGCATTTCCATTTCTTTATTTTATTTATCATTTGTTTGTTAATTTTTTATAACAAATACATTTAAATTATAATTGTTAGTAATAATTTACAATAAAAATGATAGAAAGAAGGATAATTAAAACTATAGGCGCTGTTTACCTAACGAATTATAAAATTAAAGGAAAATTCTCAGTTATTTATGTTTGTACGTTTTAAATTTACATTTTTTATTCATTTAAATTTAAAACTTAAAAATGATATTTCGTTGGTCATTTTTAAAAAGAAAACTAGTGAGGATACATTTAAAAATATATAAGAAATATGTAACTTAAAATAGGCAAACAAATGAATCACGTAGAACTAATTTGACTAGATTTTTATGTAATTAAATATTATTCTAAGCCCAATACCCAATTAATACCCTGTACAATGAAAAATATTAAAGGCTGCCAGGCCACCAAAAAACGAATCCAATCCAATAAACGGCCATATAAAACATGTGGACGTTCCCATCTAAAATTTAAAAGAATATGTAGATATATTAATTTTGCAGTAAATTTAAAATTAAATTCCTTTTTATGCTTACGGATTACAAAACATTTTCTTAAGATCAACTTTTTCCTTGCAATACGGACAGGTTTGTTTCTTTCCCACGATACACCAACCACGTATGCAAAATTCATGAAATACATGGTTACATGATAACTTATAAGTGTTTTCGATAATACCCTCTTCCTTCTCGCTCACCAACAACATATTACCACAAACAGCACAGACATTATCTTCTAAATGCCTTGTAGGAATACCTTGGGGAGTATAATACTAGCAACGAAATGTGAAAAGAAAATTATAAATTTATATTCATTTTGTGTTGTATATGCTGAAGATTAGAAACTTACACCTATTAATGCTGCCATTTTTTCAGAACATATTTCAGATATGTCTCTACCCAAAACACCAATATAAAGACCATAAAATACAAACATTAGACCCACATCCATCCATACATTTGGCGCTTGATTAAATATAAAATTGAAACCCAAAAATGTGGCCATCATTATTAGATAACCTATAATGCCAAGACCATAACTTAGTTTGTAAATGAAATAAAACCATTTGTAGACAAGTCTATTGAATCGAAAGAAGAAACGATTAGAGAGTTACTTAGTATTTTATGTTATAAAATCTTGAAAATACCTTGGTGTTGTTCCTTGAATTGGTTTACTAATAGCTCGTCTTATCACTATTGCGGTAATAATAGAAAATATTGACCATATTATAATGAAACGTATAAAACCATAAAAAAACGATATGCCTAATGGTATAGTCCACATTGCTAAAAGTGTAACGGCCTAAAGACAAATAAAATTTATTGTTATTTTTTAAATAAAAACAAATCAATGTGAATGATGGCCGTAAAACAAAAATGCAGAAGCACTTTTCCTTGCTTAAATTTAATCTCTATCGAAAAAATATACATTTTCATTATTTTTCTTGAATGAATATTTAAATAGAAATTTTATTAAAATGGAACAGAGCTAATGATTAATATTATATGTATAATACTTCTGGGATAAATCAATTTAAGTCAATAGCGTTTTATGTATAATATATAACGTCACCTTCGTAAAAAATTCTTATATATAAAAGTCCTCTCAGAAAGGGAATTTAGGCGAATGAATTAATTAAACATTTTTAGGATATCCTAATGGATATTTGGCACGTACTTTATATATCAAAAGGGAAGTCATAAATTGGCTATATTAGCTTAACTATTAATTTTCAAAGCATTTTGCCGTTAAGCGCGGATTTTTAAATTGAAATGCCTCGAAAACATTGAACGTTCGTTTATAATAAGAGTATATTGTGAATAATAGACCATTCGTTTTAAATTGGAGTGTGTCGTGTATGGAATCATTTTGCCTTCTTCATTATTTCAATTAGTATTTGGTTTAACACAGATGACTTCCTTTCTTTTTGTTTAAAAAATATGAATTAATTATTGTATTATATGTGTAGTTGAGTAATTGTTTATTTCTTTATCATCTATATTGAATTAAAAATATATTCGTAGTTTTTAAAAACATTAATTATAATAGATATCTTTATTCTAATTGTTAAGTATAAGGGCATATTTATATTTACCGAATATGATCTGTAGTGCAATTTCTTCCATTGAACCAATGCGATTTGAGCCACTATAAGTGTGACAAACAATATTAACACCATTTCAGAATGCATAGCTTCATGGCCTTTATGTTTTTCGTGTCTCATTTGATGTTCATATCTAAAAAAATATTATTAAATAAATGATAATGGTTAGCTTAAAGCATATCACAGGCATAAAGAAAATACTGCAGAATATTAAAACAATGTTTTTGATATCTACATTTCTGTTATCATATTTTTCTTGTACTTTATATACGATACATACCTCATTTTCTCTTCAGGTGTCATTTCCTCCAACGACTTAATTAAGCATATAAAGGGAATAGAATTTTAATTAGTGTCAGTTATTCCTTAAGGATTATAATAATTTTTATCAAAATTTTGTTTACCTTGTTAAAGTCGACAGGAGCATGTAAATCTCGATGATCCATCATGTTAATGTCAATTGATTAATCACTACCTTCTATTATTTTTTCTGGTGTAGTGGAATGAAGAATAAAAAGTTTTTTATGCTTTTGATAACTTCAACATTAATATTTATCAAAATTATTAATAAACTCAGTTAAAATTGTAAAAAATATAAAAAGTCTGTGCAAATGCACAGAAAAAATATTACAAATGATAATTCACAATAGAGTTTGACAGTTCAATTGTTTACTGTGACGTTGCGACTTTTTTTATGAAAAGTGTTGCCAGTTTTGGGAAAAATATAAACAAAATTTAATTTTTTTAACGCTCATTTTAACAATTATAAATATATTTTGTAACAAATAATTTTAGTTTAGTTTATATTTTTTTAAAATTTTTTATTTTACTTTCATTCCATTTATTTTTTCTTCTTAACTCTGTAAACTCATTAATTTCTTCTTTAGCATGCAGAATACCATTACTAGCCATTTTATAATGAAAAACTTTATCTTTACGTTCCTTTTTCCTTGCCCACATTTTTATTTCTACACCGGACAATATATCATTACCGTCAACTGCAACTGATTTTATTTTATCATCTGTGTTGTTTTCATTATCTTCTTGTATATCTATGATCCTCTTTTTTATTTCAGGTTTTTTCTCAGGACCTTTAGTTTCATATTCAAAATCTTCATAAGGTTTAACAAAGCTTTCATCACCTCGAAGCAATTTTACACGATTTTTTGATTTATTCTTTATTTTCATACAATTTTCTTTGCTATTTACTTCATAAAATTCATAATGTTGCTTTAAAATTTCGTTTAATTTTTTTGCCATATGTTTTTGCATGGACTCGGGTAAGTTAAAGTCTGTTGCAAAATTATCATTATCCTCTGGGAGATAACGTTGTGATTTTGGCAAATCTAAAAGAAGGAAGAAATTTTAGAACAAACTAAATTTATGCTGTTTTTGAATTTGGCTGAAAATTATGCTATATTTATAAGAAAAGCTTATTTTAATTAATCTCTTTAATTTCTTTCCAGCATCCTCAAATTTCTTTGAAATTTAAAAACAGATTTGTATAAATTTTAATTATTTTTTAGATGTTATGAGTTTTTAAAATTAATAGATTTAAATTCGGCGAGTCTAAACGTTTTTAGAAATGAACAAATGTTTGCCTGTATACCCGACGTTTGTGAACCAGGTGGACCGATTAGAGTAAAGTTTGAAACATATGGATAGATCTATAAAAAAGAATTACACGATTTATTCCACGTTCCGGTAGATTATTTCAAAAAGGACAATTAGGAAAAAAGGCTTCGCCCATAGACAAAATCTATTATTCTGTTTTGTTCTGTGCACAATTTGAAGTGCGACCTGTACTTTCCTCAAAGGGTTTACATGGACAGTCAGCCGCCCAGACGGACGGATATCATTAAATAGACTCCAAAAGTATTTTTAATCTTATCTTTTAATAATCATACCTTGTTTTATTGTCGCTTCTGTATCAACTTTCTTTGAGGATGCTGCACCAATTTCTTCAATCGTTTTTTCTTCTTTACATTGAAACATGGAATTATTTAATAAAGTCGTATCGGCAGCTTCCAAGAACTGTTTCATTTGAATATCATCTTCGGAATCTGAATCGCTGGACATTTTTTTCTGAAATTTTTTATTTAAAATGAATATTATTTGTTTATAAACAATTTTCACGTGCGACTCGGCCTTGTTTACAAAATATTTAATATTCACAGTAAGTTGATAGCATATAAAAATAACTTTAATGACATTTGTTAAACGTCTCGTAAAATAACGTAACCGTTAGACTATATTAGAGAAACTGCTAGTCTATGCTGCTTTTTAATTGAAAAATCCTTTAATTTTTCATTTAAAAAGTTTTTAAATATTATAAATTTAAAATAGTGGACGAAACTTTAAATTTCAAAATATTAAAATTATTACAAACTTGTGTGTATTTAAAAAGAAAGAAACATAAAATACTTCGATATTTAATTTATTCATGGCTTTGAAAGTTTGTATTTATATCAGTACTATATGAGTGTATATCGACTGTTGTGGGATTTCCATCTTGTTGCACGGTTATTTGATTTTGACCTTCCAAAAGACTCATTAAGGTATTTTGATGAACGACATTAACATTATTATTACCACTAGTATTAACATTTCCACCTCCACTGCTAGCTGTTACAACCCCATTATAATCCTGCATTCCCATTGCATTTCCGTCAGACGATGCGGGCATTTCAAATATATTCATAAAATCACCTTCTTGAAATTCTTCTTTTTGCATATTTTGGCTTTCCTTCATTAGTTTATCATATTCCTGGAAAGCACCATTAAACTCTGCGATTTCCATACGATTTCGTGCAATCAAGTGATGCTTAAAATAATTATGAACTTGAGTCAATGAATTGTTTGTCATGGAATAATAAGCTTTTTCTAAATTTTTCACTTCAATATCTCGTTGCGTCTCTAATTTTGCATCATTTGCATGAACTTCCCTAACATGTTGCATTAAATTAAGTATGAATTCTTCACATGCATCGGCAAAAAGTACTAAAGCAGATTCAGCAGTGTCTGTAAAACCAGCCACTCTCATCTGACCACAAACAGCTTTACGCAATGAAGCTCTACATATATCAGAATTCACCTGTGGGTAATGTTGTGGCGTTCCTTTGGCAAAATCAGTGTCACGTGGTGGAACAAACCAAATTGGTTTTGCAAATTTTTCATCTGATACAAAGTTAGCAGCATTTTCTGGTGGAAAATCAACTTCTGGTATCATTTGACATGGATTCAATAGATAATTTGACGTGCCCTAATATTAAATAATAATTTAGCATATAGTTTTAGACTTTACTATTAAAATCTACTTACAGATTTATTGGAATATGTATCAATGAGAGATTGTAACATTTCTGTTTGCTTCATAACTTCAATAGTTTGGGTCACTAGTGGATTTTTAACTTTAACCAAAACACTATAATTATATTCGTACAATTAGTATTAAGAACATTTAATTTTTAGTCAAATCTTACTTTTTATTTACTTCTGTTGGCAATTGACTTTGCATTTCAGTAAGTTTAAGCCGCTTTGCTCCTAAAGGAATCATTTTACTACTTTCATCTTGTTGTGTTTTATCATCCACAAATTCTCCCCATAATTGTCTAGGCATGATGATTTTTTTTTAATTTATATTTGATTTACTAACAATACTAAAACTGCTATACTTTTCAACAACTGAATGTAAACAATACAATCTACCTCTTCCCAATTTTTGACATTTCGTAAATGTAAACAAAGTTATGAAAAATTTCAATAATTCACAATAGTCTTGCTACAGTAAAGGAAAATAAAATGTTGCTGGTGTTGATAATTAAACATACTGTAAAATATCGTATTATAAAATTAAACAATTATTCGTAATTAAAGCTTTTATTATAAATTAATTCTATTATAGTTATATTGTAAACTCAACTTGTATGTTTATCTGTCAATACATTTATTATTGGATGTATATTTATTGTAATAAATAAAACAAAATTAAATATAACGAATTTCTGTATTATTAATTTTTAATCCTTTTAATTTATAAGAATAAAAAAAAATAATAATATGATTCGATCGTATTCTATCCACTTTTTATATACTGCATTTAACCCATTAAAAAGGTACCAAAGTTTCGATCAATTAATAAAATGTCTACGCTAATTTTGTATAAAAAGGCGTTTATTATTATAAACCCTATTACTTTAATTGAATTGATTTTCAAATCAGGTTACACTGTTTCAAATCAAATTCCAAAAAGAATAATTAAATAAATTTAAGGGAAATAGAAAAGCCTGGCAACACTAATAAAACATATGCTGGAATCTAATCGGGTGTCCGAATTGTAAATAATAGCTATTGGCGCTCAAAATATTTTTATGTTGAATTTGTTTAAATTAAATGTTACTGTTATTTACACACATTTTTTTAGCAGACCTCTTAAAATGGCAACCCAAACCACAGAAGGAACTATCAAAGTAAACATCAAAGAACTTAATTTGGATTTGACACTATTGGGAGGACAAAGTTTTCGGTAACTACACAAAATATCAATGATATAAATTCCTTTAAAAACATTTAAAATTTGTATAGCTGGGAGAAACGAAATAATGATAATAATGAATGTGAATGGCATGGTGTTGCTAATGGAGCGTATTGGATTTTAAAACAAAATGAAAATTATTTAAGTTATAAAGTTCATACATCTGCAACTTCGTCGAGAGGAAATGAAAACCATAGTGAAAAGTTTTATAATAAAATGCTTCAACGTTATTTGCGTTTAGATTTTGATCTTTCAACACAGGTGAAATTATGGAGAAAAGCTCATCCTCATTTCGATAAATTGGCCCCGCAAATGAAGGCAGTACGTGTTTTGGATCAGGAACCATTGGAAAATATTATTTCATTTATATGCAGTCAAAATAATAATATTAAAAGGTTAATAAACCATTTTTTATGCTATCAAGATTAAAATTTATGATTTTAGAATAACAACAATGATCCAGTGGTTATGTACTAATTATGGAGAAATAATAGGTAATTTTGAAAACAAAGATGTTTACAGTTTTCCTGCCTTAGAAGATTTTGTTAATGGACAAAATGAGGTGAATATAATTCATAAAAGTATCATTGTTGTAATTTGAAGGTGTGATAAATGACCGTCACTTTAAATTTGTTTTGTTCATACTTCAGTTGGAATCACGTTTACGTGCTGCAAAATTTGGTTACCGTGCGAAATTTATTGCTCAATCTATAAGTAAAATAAATGAATTTGGCGGGACTAATTGGTTTGAAAAACTACGTACTTTACCCTATCATAAAGCCCGACAAGAATTAGTTAAACTACCGGGAATTGGTTTTAAAGTAGCTGATTGTATTTGCTTAATGTCTTTGGGACATTTAGAGTCGGTACCAATTGATACTCACATATTTAAAATAGCACAATCAGTTTATATGCCACATTTGAACGGTGTCAAAGGTGTTACACCAAAAATCTATGAAGAAATTGCAGATCATTTTCGAGAAATCTATGGTCCATATGCTGGTTGGACCCAAGCGGTTAGTATTAATATATATTTTGTATAATTATTAAAGTTTTCATTTTTGTAGGTTTTATTCTGTTCAGAGCTTCAACAATTTCAAGCTAACACTAAAGACGAGTCAATCTTACAAGCAAAGAAGAAACGTACCAAATAAAAATTATAAACAGGTGTTCTTATTAGAGTTTATTTTAATTACATATAAACAATATGTTTATAATTTATTACAATAATTTTTTAATAAATACAAAAATTTAATGTTTACATCATTAGAAAAACAACAAAAATGTTATATAAAATATATATACTATAATAAATAGGTTATAAATCAAAGTATAAAACAGTTAGTTGATTATTTTTAAATTAAATTTATTTGAAATATATAAACTTACTACTCAAATTTAAGGTCTTTTGTACTAGAATTAGTTGTAAACCTTTTTTAAATTTAAACAAGCGCCATGAAATTAGTTTTCTTCAAGAGTTTAGTTCTTCCGTTTGGTTTTCTAGTATTAAATACTTTATTTTATTACTGTGAACTGTGTTTAGCCATCACCATGTTGCGTTTGATCCTCTTCTGCATTTTCCATTAGTTTTTCAGCAGCTTTAACCTAAATTCGAGATACATAAAGATTTTTATAAAATATCTAAAAATTTCTATTTTATTGGCAAAACTACCTTAAATGTTCTTTGTTTTGAATCTTTACTGGTATCGTTTTCTTGTGGACTGTCCGATCCATCGGTTGTTTTAATAAATGAAGAATAAAATGATGAAAAACTAGAACCATCCATATCATCACTATTACCATTGCTATCAGTATTGGGCTGTGTTTTTTACAATTAAAAAATTTTAAAATATAATTAGTATTTGAAATTTAATGGAAAGATATAAAAAATATTTATGTTTGTTTTTACTTTTAGACTATTTGCATTATGTTGATCTGATACATAGTCACCCATAACGGAGGCAATGGGCGAATCTGCAATACCTTTTTTCGACGAATCAGATGGTGCCTGCATGAATCAAACAAAAGTAAATAATCATCAAACATAAATTATAAATATCCTTTTACAAAAATTTATATTTAATCTGATAACCTTTAATAACTCAGTGGGAATTTAATATTATTTTCGTTTAACATCTATTATTTATGTAGTCACATTTACAAGTTTAGTCAGGTATGTAAATAAAAAAGTATTTTCAAATCATAAAATGTACTTGGGATTGACAACTGCAAGCACTTGAAAAGGGGTTCTAATAATATCTAATTAATATCATGTCCAATTTTTAAGAATATAATGTGACAAATACTGTTTTGTTTTTAGTTAGTTCCAGTTAACTACTAATTTAATTTTAGTTTAGTTCTAGGTCAGTTTTAGTTCAGTTCTTTTACTTTATTTGCTGTTCAATTCTAGTTTTATTCCAATTCAGTTCTGAATAAATTATATTTCTGTTCCAGTTAAATTCTAGTTAATTTCTGCTTCAGTTTTAGTTCAGTTTCAGTTGTAATGAGTTAATAAGTCTATTCAGCATACACTTCAAAGTTATCCAAAGTTGTTTGAACTCACACTAACTCGTATAAATGTTATATGGAAGAAAGTGTTTGGGTTATTTGGGGAACTTCGGAAAGCTATGGAAGTATACAAGGCAGTTCGTTATAAATTGTTTGTAGATGGCTATACATAGAAGCTCGAAGAGAATCAATGTTTAATTAATTTTTTTTTTTGAGTTATTCAAATTTAAATGGCGTGGCACAATAGGCACACATATTGCCAGGTTATCACACGAGGGCCTTAGTACAATCGCGACCTATATCATCATATAGGAAGGATTCGAGCACGGCCTTGATAAAAAAGAGTTTTTAAAAGATGCTATTTGTCTAAAATGTTAGAAAATAACGGCAGTATTTGGCAACAGAACATGCATTGTTCTGTTCTGACTATACATATTACCATAAAAATTAGGAAGATTCTAGAAAAAATGTTTTTGAACCTTAAAACTTTGATCTTGTTTAAAATGCTCGACTATGGAGAAAATTGCATTTTCAATGACCATCGCCCCAATGTTGCTAGTTGGTTTGAGTATTTCAAATTTTGTTTAATGGTAACACGAATAAAATATTTAGGTCGTAATTGATTTGGTCCTTTAAGGAATCCACTTCCATATGAAAAGGGGCGATATCAGCTTAAAAATAACAATTATCCATTATTAAAACTTTTATGAAAGAAAATCTGCAATAAGTTTAACAACAACTTCCAATATCCAATTTCAGCAAAATAATAACTAGAATTTAAATACTAATCAATTTTATTCAAATAAATTTGATGTATAAAAGATAAGGTTTAGTTTGTAGTTATTGTTTTGTTGAAATCTTACCTCCGATGTAATCATATAAGTATATAAAAATAGTCTCTCATACGATCGACTTACCATATTTGAACCAGGTTCAGCTTTCACTGAAGTGGCTTGGGAGGATGGTCGCTGTAGTTGTGCAGGTGTTATGGAGTGAAATGCACCCTGCTGTTGAGGTTTTGTTGTGGTGGGTGCTACCATTAGGGTCTGAGTCTAAAATTTAATTGAAAATTAACAATCAATTAAAGCCACAAAAACGTCAATTGTTAATATAATACCGTTTTGAAATCAGTCGATGAACTTGCCTGTTCAGGAGCCAGATTAATAGTACTGGCAACATTTGAAAATGATACTGGTTGATACATCATGGCTGTTGCAGCTGCAGGATGTGTATAAAATAGTGAGGGATGTGGATACATTACGCCAGCCATGTATTGAAGAGGCAGCGCTTGATTGGAGGTACTTGGCATTTCAGCGGAGGAACGTTTTTGGGCTTGATTGGCAGCAGCAGCTGCAGCGGCAGTGGCAGGTATATAGTAAAAGGTAGGAAATAAACTGTGTTGTGGTGTAAAACTACTTTGTGCTATTTGAGCTGTATGTGAAGTAGGTGTGGTAAGTCCGACCGAAAATGGTGGCCACAAATTAACGTTACGCGAACATGATAAACCTCCAGCATAGGGCATAGTTAAGCCAGTGTTGCCCAAAGTATTTTGGAGATTATTGAATATCTTATTGCTGGAGGAGGGCTGATTGTGGTGGTCGGTATAGTCACGTTGTAAATCCATAAGATTTGTATGTTGCTGTTTAGGTTTATTAGCGTCGCCCTCCCATGAATGTGAGCCAACCCTTTTAATTCCATGCCCTGGACCAGTATACTCCATTATCTTTTCCGAGCTCTTTTTGTTCTTCTCACCACTTCTTCCCCGAGATTCTCTATGTTTCTTCAGCATAAACTTTTCCATTTCATCGTTGTGTTTATTTAATAGAGATTCCGTTAATGTAACCATGGGTACACTTCCGGATGATGTACCGGTACCTGTGTTGCTGGTATTTGTCACACTTCCCATATTCAAATTACTGCCTGATGTAAAATTTCCTGATGAACCACTACCACCACTCCCCTCAAAACACTGCACCGGACTCAAGGTACTACGAGCATCTGCGGGAGCACTGTAAGTTTGTTCCATTTTTATGGGATCAAATTCGACGGGTGCTGTAACCGGCTTGCTGTTAAAAAAACGTTGCAAATTTTCATTGTAATTAAGTTGATTGTAAGAAGGTGGAGTTTCTGTGGAGCTTTTACTATCGTAGTAATCATGGTGGGGCGATATCTCGCCAAGCATTACAGAATCTCGTTCTGACACAGTTAACTCATTTTCATTAGGTAACTCTAGCTTTAAATCTGTACGTGAAACTTCGTCCATTAGAGTTTCCATAAATGAAGCAAGTGCCTGACATCGCCTTGATACCTCTTGTTTGACCGTATCCGAGGGCCTCGATACGGTTTCCGCCAAAAGTTTAACTATATCTTCTTTAATGCGTGCGATGCGAGCTTGAGAGTCTTCCGATAATTTGGGTTTTGTATTTGGAGGTGATTCGAAAACATTAACATTTTTAGGACCTAAAAAATATGTATTATTACGATTGACATATATAGAATATATCGAGCTCAAAAGAATCGTTTACAAATTATAGCTCGAATTGTTGTCTTTTACAATGTAAAATTGTAAAATTGTAAAATACATCAACTTTTTCCAGAAATGTGCATTGATCTGTTCAAATTTGTAATTAAACTTTTGCAAAGAAAAAACATAAACTTACCCTGAAACACGCGATGGTGACCGATAACAAATTCCAACTTTCTAGACCAAGGATTAACAAAACTGGTCCACTCTGTTTCGAGTAATACATAGCAGCCATTTTGTATAAGGAAACGATAAGGTTTGCTACAAAATGAAGCTCCAGCCGTTTGTCCTTTTTTCATTACAGTCTCATAAATTTCTTTAAGAACTATAAGATCTTCATGATGATAAAAATCAAGTATAGATCGTCCTATAAGATCTTGCGGCAAATATCCCAAGGCCGACACTGCAGCACTGTCCACATGTGAAATTATACCAGTAGCTGTATGACGTATTGTAAATTTGGCACTTTTATGGGAAAGTAATTCATCCGACACTACATAAATATAGAAATTATTATAGGATATATCTTGAAAGGTAAACATTTTATTTTATTACCTTTGTAAGCACTTTTAATGGGTGTGGCACATATTACCAGTAACATATTTGTGCCACTTGGTAGATAATTATCAGAACGCGCTTCTTCTGGTGCTTCGCGAAATGTTAAACCCAAACGAAAGGGTTCATAATTTACTGAACGTCCTATAACTCCATAGCCACCTGATTTGAGTCCACGATAACGACGCAACATAACACAAAATGTACTGCGGGCATCTTTGGGCATACTACTGCGTGACTCTGCTATTGGTATACCCGTTGTTATTTGGCTGGCAAAGGTGGCCCGATCCTTGGTATGAACAAAATCAATAAACGAACGACCTAACCACATGTCTCGTGGGAAACCGAGCACATCTGTTATACTGGGTGTGGTATAAAGAACTATGCCATCGTGCATTGAAATGACGCAACAGAAACTATCCTATTTTAATAAAATCCAAAGTAGTCTCTGTATTATTAATTTTTTGATCGTTTGCTCATTCTATTTTACCTCTTTAAGTTTTTCAGTTTTACCAGAAGATTCTAATTTGCCTGGAGCTGATTCACATGTTTTCTCCGATTTAACTCCTTGTTGGGTAGTAGCTAAAATAAGTTGTTCTAAAATATCTAATTATTTAAATGATTTAAATATTTATTATACCTGACAGAGGAGAAGGGGTTGGGAACTGTAGCAATGATTTTTCAGATTTAGGTTCACTAATTTCTTGTTCCAGGTTCTCTTTATTATCCTTTTGTCTACTACCTTGTGCTAAAAAATCAAGTTTAAGAAGTTAATTTTAAAATTGTTGTTGACTAAATTTTATAAAATATTCATACTCATTGTTATATCATTAATATCTATTTCTTCTTCATCCTGGACCTCATTTGTTTTGGCAACATCTTCTTGATTTTCCAATGTATTTGTTGGAGTACCAGTGGAGCACTTGAGTTTCTTCTTCTTACGAGATTTGTCCTTGCCACGTTTATTGAGATGTATTTCACTGCTAAGTGCATGAGAATTATTATAAGAAATATCCTTTACTAATAAAAAACATGAAAGAGACATACCTGCTCGTTTGTGTAGAAGGTTTACCGCCATAACCACTACTTCCTGAGGAATGACTTCCACTAAGACGCGATTTCGAACTTCCGCTGAAATATTATGATACGAAAAGATATGTAAGTCTAAATCAATAGTGTATGAATTATAATATTTTTTTTCTAAAAACTTAAAAAAATATTTATAATATTCGCCAAATGTGTTCTTCGTTTTAAACCTTACACTCGAGTACGTTTGTATGGGTGCTTTGTAAAATAATAATGGTTCGATCTCTACCAATTTCAAATATTTATATCGAAATGCTTAACGCCATTTCTGGCAGAACATGTGAAATCATGAAACATTCGGATATGCGTACGAACGTGATGACACGGCAAATGCTGATGTTCAAAGGAATATAACTTTAAAATCGCTAAAGGAACAACATTTTTCTGAGAAATTAAATAAGAGATCAGTTCGGGGATATATTTAATATTAAAAGAATTAATGTTGGTTTTCAGCTTGTATTGAGGTATTATAGGGAACAAAAGAACATTGACATCATTTTCATTTATTTTTTTGTTTCAGAATAAAGTCGGAAAGCGAATTCAAGTTTTTTCTAAGCATATCAGTAGGTTTGAATAATAGAAGGGTCTATAATATTTAACATAAAATCATCACATATTATTTAATTAATTGTAAAATTAAATAATATAAATATTTTTATAAAGTTCTAAGTGTTTACCTTCTTTGTGATTGACTGTTACTGCAACTATTTGAATAAGCTGAATCCGACACTTTTGTATTGTGTGTTGATTCTGTTGATTCACCTTCCATTTTGTTTACAATTTATATTTATTTTATTTTTTTTGTTCTGATATTCAATTATTTCTTCTCGTCACCGTAGATTTAATTATTTTGATGTATTATTTTTCACCACAAATAGTTCTACTTATATAATAAGTAAGTCAATATAATTTTGATTTATTTAAAAATTCTTTAAGTATTTGAATTCTTCAAACTGCTTTTGTGAATTATTCTGAAAAAAGAGTTTGAATTAATTTGTCAAATTTGTACCAAGACTTTATAAAATAAAGCAAACGTAAATAAGTAGAAGTTCTATAGTTGGTCAAAACCGACCATATGATACACTGAACACATAAGGAGAGGACATGTGAAATATTGTACTGATTCTAGCAAAATGCATGATTTAAGTTTTTATGTATGCTCTAAATTCCAGAAAGCTATTTGAATTAAGGCTGTGTGAAATGAAGTTTGGAATATATGTCAAGGTCTATAGAAAAGTTATGTGTGTTAAATTTGCCTAAATTGTACACATATATATTTAAAAGAGTTATGTAGTGTATTCCTTATCCGGCGATAACATTTGTATTATTAGGTCTAAATGAAACAATGGTCCGATTCAAAACTTGTCATGTTTCGTCATTGTTTTAAAATAATCTGTAACAAATTTCGTTAACATGTCTATATTTAAGTCTTCTAAGCGCTTAAAATCACATTCTGGAAGAACATTTGGGGTTGGTGAAAACAATGGACCAACTGTATTGAAATGTTGAACTTATGTAAAGAAAGTTATGCAACTTAATTTCATACATTTTTATGCAGACTATGTGAAGTCCCAATAGACTTCGGCAAGTATTTTGCCCAAATGGTTTATATGAATAATAAGCCAGATGTCCATGCGGACATCGTTATCGGGTATTTTGGTAATTTTCAGAAAGGACGTCTACTACAAAAGAAAACCTAAACATAAACGGTTGTTATCGAATTGTGTTATTTGCAGAAAAGGTCTTAGTATAAACTATGTATTCATAATTTTGATGTGTTAAGCAAATTTAAAATACAGAAGATTCGAAATCAATAATAAAGGGAACTCTTGAAATTCAAAGAGGATTTTTATCCAATTAATGATGCAATCTTTAAATTCTACTTATCAAAATATTTCCGAAAATCTCTGTGACTTAAAGTTTAAAAAAAAATTAAGATTTTTTCGTAACATTACTGATTAAAACATTTTTCCAAATTTAGACTGCCCGAAAGACGACCACTAATTCTCACATAAAAATCAGGTATTTAAAATCTAACAAAGTAGCAGGTGTAGCACCAGAACTTCTGAAGGCCGACCCGAACACCTCTGCATCAATTTTATAGCCATTGACAGAAAAATTTTAGAACACTGGAATTCTACCCGAGGATCTGAAGGAGGGTGTTGTAGTCATGATTACCAAGAATGGCTATCTAACCGAAGGGTAAATTGGAAAGATATAACACTTCTTAGCATGGTCTACAAGATTGTAGCAAATGTAAAAACCGAGAGACTCTCTGACAAACACCCGATCTCCGTCCAGAACAAGCTGGATTTTGTCCTAGTAAATCATAAACCACATCAATAGTCTTAGGATTATAGTGGAGCAATCCGTTGAATGGCGATATCTTTCCTCACAAAGCCATATGGACCACTCATGCATTCATATCACTTGTGAAAGTATTGTATGAAGGTGCTACCAGTCGAGTTCTGCTTGAAAAGTAGCGTTCTGTTCCCACTACTCTCATCACCGAATGCGTGCGGTATAAGGTAGGTTACCATCACTAACGTGGAGTAGGCAGCTGAAAAATTAAGTCGAAAAATCTGTTGGAAACTGGAGGAAAATAAGAACCATCGCTCAAAACAGACAGGAGTGGCGTATTTTTGTTAAGGGCCCTATGCTCCTTATAGGAACGAAGGTAATCTTATATTATAAAAAATTTAATCATTAATGTAATGATTATAGACAAAATATGCATACTTAGCGTATCCGTCCAGAAGGATATCTTAAAATCAACTTAGAAAGTGATTCTAAGCCGAACAAAATACTTAAAGGTTGGATTTTTTGGAATAAAAATTTACAGACTTAAATGTAATAATTATTATATTATAAAAATTATTATGATTGCTCTTAAAAATTTTATACATAATACAATAAAGTTATTGACGTAAATGCTAAATGAACTCAAAATCATAATACCCTTAGGGTTAAAAGAAATCAATTATTATTTTAACATATACACACTTTTGTCTCCATACTTTGCCCAAGGCAACACAAGCATTTTCTAATAAATTAATATTCAATTAAATATTTCTTAATACCAAAAAATTAAAGCAAATAAATTATGTGTACATACATATATTTGTAGGCGAGAATTATGGTCTAAAATCAAAATATCTATTTAAATAACTTATAAAAAAAGTCCTTCCTATTATCTTCTTAATAAAACTTCAAAAATTATAACATCCTGAATGAACATAAATATGCATATGTGATTCCCAGAAGACATATGATAAACAACTAAGAGTGCTATAGTCGGTCTAGTTTCAGAATAGTTTTGTAGTCTGTACAATACACATTTCGTAGATTTTTCCATTGAAAACACCGTTTTTCAACAGGTTTTGTTTTTGTGACAAAATAATAATTTGAGGAAATTTCATTATGATATCTATAAAATTAAAATCGGCGTTTTGGGAAAACAATTGTTTTGGGGCTATTAGAAATAATGAGCCAATTCCAAGAAATATAGAAGCATTTTTTACTGCGCTGAAAACATCATTCTGGGAAAGACATTTGTATGGGAGTTGTGAAGTAATGGACTGATCAACCAAAATAAAAATCTATGTTAAATTCCATCAATATATGTATTTTTAAAATTGCGACCTAAGTTTGATAATAACTACATGGCCGAACGGATATTATTAAATCGACTCAGGGAGTGATTCTAAATAGAACGGTCTAACACAAATATCCATAACATATTTTATTGCAAAATCCCCTAAATAGATTACTGTGCCGCATTTTCCTTCATTAATTCAAAGAAACATTTCTTTTCTTTCAGTGTATTCTGAGTATAATACGCATATGAGAGAGATTTACTCAAGATGCAAAGAGAAAAAAGCTTTTTCTATAAATGTGTCATACAACAGAATTCACGTGGAAAAACATTTGACGCTGCCGCCGCGACAACTTAATTGCAGTCAATGTTATGACAACAATTTTTAACTACAGATACGTACTCGTGCAACAAACAACCATTTGACAACATTTACACTTGGAATACACTTTAATTGTAAATTTACCTTTGAATATTCGATATTTGAACACACCCGTACATACGTAGAGTTTTGTGCACATTTCGAATTCATATGACAATTGTAAATAAATTACATTATTTTTTAGCAAGTGGGTGGTTTGAATTGCCGCAGATTATGAAAAGCAAATATATATATTAATACTACAGATTCATGAATTGTATGAAGGAACATAATGTTACAAATGTATTTCCCATGTATTTCGTTTTATATATTTTGATCCCGTGACCATTTTTAAAACAGCTTGAAAAATATGAATTAATTATTCAGGATATAATCTATAAAATTGCGACCATAATTGTTATAGAACGAATATAGTATTTGTATTATGGTAACCTTAACATCTTGTCAACAATGTAGTTTTAACTTTGAAAGTCTGTAGCTAATAAAGATAAATGAAACAAGTAAGAGTGCTTTAACCGGTCAAGCCCCGACTATGTGACAGCCTGGACCATTGTGTTAGGTAAATTAGTTAAAGTTTGCAATTCTTATATTTTTTGATTTTAGTGTCCAACCGGCCAGAGCTTTACAAAGATATCGTTCACATTAAGAGTTTCTCTCATTTGTTTTAGAAATTTATTTTTATTTTAGAGTGTCATTTGTATGGAAACGCACACTTTGGCAACTTATATGTTAAAAACCTCATTCCAG
>JACGTJ010024664.1:0-14758 GCA_014858695.1 Chrysomya rufifacies | reverse complement strand
TTTTTTTAATAATATATGCAAATGAGTATGTATAAATATGCATGTACATATATGTGCAAACAATAATGTTTGTACTTTAATTGCCCTATGTTTTGTTTTCGGATGCTGTGCAAACATATCTCCAAAAATTAGACAAAAAGTTTGTTTAACTGTTTTATCTTGATCGTCTTTTTCATCATTGATGATAACTTAATCTTATTGAATTTACATTAAGTATATAAAAAATGACCCATGTCACCTACTAAAAGAAAAATAGGATAAATCATGACACATTGGGGTTAAATTAACAAAATTAACCACATATTAAATATGTACGTTATTTTAAAGATTTCATGATGTTATGCTCGAAGGCTTGATTGCTAAAAGGCAAATAGTGTGAAATTATGCACCAAGACTTTAAGTTTGCATGTTATATTTTATGGTATTTAATAAGCTTTTAAAATTATATTAAATTAAAAGCTAGTTTTTAATATAAAGCAATCATACTTGCTTAAATATAACCTTGTTTCAGTCTGATAACTTTAATAAGTAACAACCAAGGACACTAGTAAATGCAAGCAATTAAAAATTTAAGGTTAAATGTATGACATGATTTTGTTTGTTAGATTCACGTATAAGTATTAACAAGGAGTAGTATAAATCTTACGATATATTACGGGTCATTTTCACGGTTTTATACATTAATCAAAATGACCAATTGTTATAGACAAAAGAATTTTCTTAAACAAGATGTCATTCTTTATCATCCACAATACCCGCAAAAGTCATAAACATCATGTTGACATTTGTACAAGAATACAAATTATGTGACATTAAGGAAAACAAACGCGAAAATACACCACCTCAAACAAAGAAAGCTTAGAAATTTAATATAAAAAGAATTTATTGAAAATGACCAAAAGTAGCTAAAAAGAAAACATATCATCCCCGTTTAGCTGATGAGAACAAAAGGAAAAAAGAAAACATTTTAATTGCTTTCCTATTATTAAACTTGGTGGTGGTCATCATAGCGCGATATCACGCGTTAAATTTTTGTTTTTCCTTAACAAGGAAAACATTTTGATTTCATAGCCTTTTCTTGTCTTCAGCGAAATTGGGTACGTCTGATAAAAATAAAGGTTACATGTTTTTATTACTTTTTGTTAAATTGACCATTGGTCATTATATCTGTTCGCTGTCTATGATACATTACATCTACATAGAATATACATAAATTGTTCATTGTTTATGCCTTAATATTTTTATTGTTATTACACATTTATAATAAAAACAAAAATACGTAAAGACAATTTTCTTTTGAGAAGGGTCATATCAGGAGTAAGCTGCTAAATGAGTTAAAATCCATGTTGACCCTTCAGTGAGCTAGTGAAAATTGTTGTTTTATTCATTTAAATGTTGCTTAGTGTTTAGATGTTTGCATTTAAAAAAAGACATTTCAAATATTTTGTTTTATTAAAAATATTTTTAATGTTTTTCTTCTTCTAGAATTAACGCTCTGGTAATTTCTCAAGTATTTTTTGAATGGTGGGAACCATAACCTGTAATATTTACACAAAGTCTAACAATTTAAAACTAGTTAAGTTTTTTCAGGTTTTATTGTCACAATGTTGGGTAGTTTTATGTAATTTTATGTATATTGAAAAATAATTAACTTTAGAAGAGGAAATGATAAAAATAATTAAAATCAAATACAATTTGAAATCAGTACCTAAACTATATACAAAAATATAAAGTAAATTTCTATTTGTAGAAGAAAAATCGTTTATCATTCCAGTAGCTCTAGCACTTGTATCTAAAAACTTCAGATATAACTTTTTTCTTATTATTTTTCATCATTTTAAATTAGTTACATTATGAGGGTTGGTTTTAACTTCCGGGCAAAGTTATTTTATGACATTTTTTAAGTAGAAAATTTTAAGTATGTAAATTTTTGAACTATAAAATGTGGCCACAAAAAAACTTGACTTAAATAAAAATAAAATTGTTTATAACACTTTTCTAGTTAACAGAGTTACACTTGATTAGATTTTTATATATGTACAAGTTATTAAAATAAAGTGCTTAAATTATAGGATGTCGTTAACCAGCAATGGATCGGTAAAGAAAGGTGTAAATAATAACTGTATACAACAAAACTGTTATAGTTGAAATCTTTATTACTGTTATTTTGTTTTTGTTTATTAACCAGTAATACCAAATCGCTGCTCCTGCTTTCAATAGACAATTCAAATTCAGTTGAAGGTGTATTTTAGTTCCGTTCTACTTTAGTTCTAAATCAGTTCAAATTCAATTCATGTTCAGTTCTAAGACCAGAATATACATCTTTAGATCTTAAACGAACATTAAGCTAAGTTTGAAAGGGTTAAATACCATAACTTATCTATATATAATAAAAAAAATCCTAAAATTTCAAATTATGGCAAAATATCTCAAAGTTAATAAATTTGAAAGTCCTAAAGAAGTTTAAGTCGATAGAATATAAATATTATACAATATTAATGTTTATTGAATACTTAAATTTCACAAAAGTAGCTATTTAAAAAAACAAATTTCAAATAGATTATGTTTGCCAACTAAACTCTATGGAAAAACCACAGGAAGTAGAATTCGATAGAGAAAAACAGGTTTAGTTATACATTCAGAGTCAATCAGATTAAAGCGTAGCATAACAAACACAACAGGATATGATAGTTCAAAAACTATAACATGAATCTTCTTAAAATCCTACATTGTTGTCTTATATAAAGATAAATATGATGCTGACAAAAAATTTAAAATATATAAAGCCAAGTCAGTCAAGTTATTACAAAGATCAACTCGCAATTTTCTGTTTTGAATGATTGCTCTAAATTTTTGTCATTTCTGAAAGAAAACTAAAAAGATTAATTCGTTACACACAGATGCCAACCTTAGAAAATACTCTGCCATTGATTTTGCAGTAAAAGACGTAAATTGTGTATAAAAGTGGAGTAATAAGAGCACGAAATCTAAATTTATCAAAATAAATTTGACAATTGAAGCGAAAAATCAAAAAAGAAGGAAATTTAAGAAATTTTTTTTGTTATTTAAAATGTTTTCACGAAAAACTTCTGTAAAAGGTGTGCATTGCCACATATTTTTCATACAAATATATATGAACAAACATACATACGTCACAATGATTAATTGTTATGAGTGAAGACGAAGGATCATTAAGAATATCATTCATTGAATAGATATTGCGTTCAAATTTATCTAACTATATGTAGGGTATAAGGACACACTATAAAGTTATAAGTATTAGCTGTAGTGGTAGCAAATAACAGTACATAAGACATGTGTGAAATACTTTAAAATTGTCGTGTAATATGCTCTGATTATTACCAAAAGATAAGCATGAAATGATAAAGCATTTTTATTAATTGTTGTATTTCTTAACGATTGAATCAAATAGATTAAATGCTTTTTTGTAGTATTTTCTTTAAATTTCTTTATATTGAAACCTTTTTGCTTTCTAATTTCATTTCTTTATTGTTCAAGGTTACAATATTCAAAGAAAATCTTGGCGCGCAAATCTTTACAAAAAAATTTTATTTGAATTGAGAGTCAACAATAGCAATTGTTCAATATTATAGTCCCCATTTTATTTGTATTTTTTACAATCTTTTATTATTTGTATAAACGTATGTACTTCTGCTTCATTAATCGCCTACAACTGGCATTTATGTATGTATGTTTGATCAGGATCCTTTGTATAACAAAGAAAATTGTCTTATGTACATTTGTATATGTAAGTGTGGGTAAGCAACCAGACGTCCTACACAATATTTGTTATTTTATACGATTGCTTCCGTATACTTCAAAGTCTGAATGAACTACATTCTTATATATGAAGAATGTTAAAGTAAATAAGTGCCCTTGACTCGTGCTAGTGTAGACAGATGTCCTTATTGTCGTCTGTATTAAGTTTTTGGTTGTAAATGATTCCTTTTTTTTCATCATTCTTTTTGCATTTCACTTAATAGTAGATTTTGTTTTGGCGCAAAATACAAAATTCCTTCATTCAAGTGATTGTTTTTAAATTTGCCTTAAGGACTTTTAACACGTATACATATGTATTTGTAATAAGGAGGTATCATTTGTTTGGAACATGCAAATTAATTAAGATAAAAACTAACTATATTCGAAGATATTTTAATAATACATCGCTATTCCTTTGCTAAAATATACAAGTACCAAGAACTAAAAGATGATTTCTTTTACTCTTTGTTTTCTATATATGAAGTTTGATGTTTTAAGTTCGTGATTCTATTTTGTTTGCAGTACCAGATTCAGTCTAAGTTTAGCCAATAAATTCCTGGCATAGTAATTTTCAATATGGGTCTCGTGTGTAAAATTATGCGAGAATGAGTTTAATTGTTTAGGTGTTGTAGGTGAAATAAGTATAAATTGATATTTTTTGGAGATTGTTTATTAGACGCACACAGGATCTTTTAAATATCGAATTGTAATACTATTTAGATCGGTATTTCGTAGCGTTTTTTATATACTGGATTCTCTGAATGTCGAACATTTCCTTGAATTACATCGAAGAGCCACCTTAATGTTAATAAATATTACATCAAGATCCTTTTGTAATAATGTTTGTCACATTCGCCAACAACAACGGCCAGGATATAAATTAAATTGAAGAAAATATTGTAAGCCGTAAATCAAAACAGCTGTATTTACTTTAATACTAACAATGTTTATGTAATATTAAATAAAAATGTCGTAAAATATATAGTTTTATAACTTTTTAACAACTTAAGACAATTTTCTAATACAGTATTTTAAAACTGCTAAACAAATTACTTTGTCTGAAAATAAAATTGTATGAAAATGATTTTTGTGTCCGTTTTCACACATGCCTCAATTAAATTTTCTAAAAAAATGACAGAAAACAAATGTCTTGCTAGGCAGTTCCTTTTTTTTGTTTCATATTAAACATTCACCTGCTCTGATCAATTACAAATTCAATAGTTTCATTTTATCTGTACAAGCTGTTAACGCTTAAAAAATGATTTGAAATTAGTATGTGAAAACACCTGTTTTCTGCGTTTCTCTAGAAAAATACAGGAGTTGCAAAGACTAGTGTATGAATAAAATGTCCTTTAAAGTTTCTGAATTAATTTTGAATGCTATTTAAGTTGATCTAAAGTCACCCATATGTTTTATAAATATATTTCTTACTATTTATAGCCATTCTGTTTGAACTTCTGTTTCGTTTGGTTTTATTTTATGCATAATTTAGTTCTGGTCTGCTGCTGTTGTTGTAGTTAAGTCTAAAGGACCTTATTAGCATATTCCTTTGTTTAAGTGTAACTAAGTATTTTGTTACGCTTAGTATATCCTTGAGAAAAACGTTTGTTGTAGGTGTATCGAAAATATATCAAGAACTAGATGTTTGTCACAGGTGCTTTATGACTGTGAAAAATTTTAATAAGTTTGAAATATTTTAATTTTATGCTTAAGGAAATAAACGGAAATAACGGTTATTTGGAAATTCAAATTAATTATTATTTGAGGTTTAAATATTTTTAAAAATTATTTTAGTCTTAAAAACTTATATTCCCGACTTTACCAAAAAAAAGAAAAACATTTTTTGTTAAATTTTTTATTTTAAGTTTATTCGAACAGTCAACTTCAAGTTTTCGCTTTAGAGATTTCTGGCTTTATCATTGTCTATTTACTATAATGTTAAGGAAGTTCTTTTCTGTAATCAAAACCTCAATTAGTCAAAAGTAGGTCTCCCTCTCCAAAAATAAAACAGTTTATTATTTTTTTTAATTTATTGTTTTATTGAATATAAATCTTAACTAATAATTAAAAACAATTAAGTTAATAACTTTTCAACATTTTTAATTAAATTAATTAATGTTAATCTGTTTTAAGGAATTAAGGCAATAACAAAAATTTCTTTTTTTTATTCTCTCTATTACAAGACTTTATTTAAATGTTGCAAAGAGAAACTTAATCTTCTTTTAGTATTATCCAAAGTTTTATTATCATCTGTTTGACATTCCAAAGTGGAATCATCTTCGTCGTCTTCATAATCACTAGAAGAATTATGGCCACTATCGGGGCTAAGATTGCGCAAAAGTTTTCTTGGATGTATATCATCGTGTATGAGTTCAGCTTCAAATACTTTACGCAGATTATGAGAATGCATCAAAGGTGTTTGTGAATGTGGAACTTTGCCTAATAGTTTTTGTGCGGAACTCATAACGCTAGCAGTAATTTGGGTAATTTTGCGTTTTCTCCGAAGACCACCCTGTCTTCTTAGTTGTCCAGGATCTAAAGTTTCTTGCAATTGAGGTGAACAAATTTCTCGTTCATTGAATAAACTTTTTTTGGTTAAGCGGGCTCGAAATTTTTGTTCTTTTTGACGATAACGTGCTTTTTCTGAATCCCAAACTTCATGTAAATCGCTGGCAGGATCTTCAGCTGGTGTGTAAGTAGGTGACATATTGGAATGTTGTTGTTGAGGATTTTTTTGAGCTTTCTGAGTTTTTCTCTCTTTACGATTGCTCTCTAGAATGGCATCTATCATACGCTCTAAGGTAACATCACCCATTTTAGTAGAACTTAAAGTCGATTCTTCCATATAAACAGGATATTTTAATAGGGTAACGGCGGGTTTTTGCAAAGGTTTTGTTTCCAGTGAAGGTTCTTCGTTGGCATTATTTAACTCTTCTTTAGTTTGGGGTGTTATATATCTGGGTTTTTCAAAATAACTATCGGGTATGCCTACTCCTCTTAAAGCCAATAAGGGACCGGGTATTAAAGCACAGGGAGAATATTCCACATCAAAAGTAGGCAATGTGGAGGCATAATTATGGGGAAGATTTTTGCGGGACTGAGCAGCTTCTGGTGTTTTTAAAATATTTGTTGATAATTTGTTGTTAGGCAATCTTAAGGGAGAGTTAAAGGTCATATCAGGAACTATATTACTCAAATCCTTTAAACTATCCATTTTACGAGAAGGACTTTCGGAAAAACTTCTCGCAGAAGCATGTAAAGGTGTGGAAGTATATTGATTTTCTTTGTCATGCCAGGAGGTTTTAGGTCTGAGACAACCTAAATCGGAAGATTTTCGTTTCAATCGTTTTCTTTGTTGCTGTGTTGAAGAACCAGATGTAACTGGAAAATCCATATTGTCTTCAGTTGGCAAATATGTTTGGCGGGGACCATTAACTGCCCATTTCAACATTTTGTTATAATGTATGAATAAAACAACTAAAATTATAAAAAAAAACAAGAAATTCATGAATAAGTAAATTATGTATATACAAGTTTTAATTGTTATAATATAATCGAACGAGATATGCGTAGATATTTTTTAATAAGCAAGTTCTTTAAAATATCTATTATTCTTATTACCTTATAGTAAAGTAAGTAAAAGGGTTTTTATTTCGATAAAGAATTATTCGTTTTATATTTGTTAAATTTCAAAAGATGTTTGTTTAAGTAAACAAAAAAAGATACAAAAAATTTATAAAAACTAAAAAAGTCGTTCTCATTGTTTGATCAGTAGACATAAAACTCGTTTTTCGCAAAAATAAATTTGCGCGCAAAAATTTTTTTGGTTTTTTTTTTTTTTTTTTTTTTTTTTGAAAATAAAAAGAATCTTAAATAAGAGCTAACACACCACACGTAACTAAATTGGAGGTTTCATGTGTGTTGTTTTTGATTTCTTGAAAGTATAAAAGCTTTTCTTATGCTTTAGCTTTGAAAGGAATTCCAGCTGTGTAAGCAAAATAAGAAAAACGTATTGTGTTCATGTGGCACATTTAATAAAAAGAGTTCAGGCTTTACAAATGATTACCTTCCCTACAAGAACAAACAATTCAAATAGATTTTTATTTAAATTTGGTAATTTAACCAAATTTGCTAGATATGTATTTCAAAAGTTTAAAGTTTAAGACCCTCTTTTGCAATATTTGAAAGTTTATTAAATTTGGTGGATGATATAGATTCTTTTAAATAAGTGTCCATAAAGAGGTTGTTCAAGTATTTGGTTATGAATTTTAAGTGTTCTCAAAAGTTATGAGCATTTACAGTCCAGTCAGCACTTTATTTACACGCAATTGATTTGCCATTAAAATTTTTAAATGGCAAAGCAAACTATAACTTACCTCAGAGAATAATTTATAAAAGAAATCCAAAAAATTAATGTATAAATCCAAATTGTTAATTCCAAATATTTAAGAAATTTTTCTAAATCATTGATTTTTTTAACACTTTGTAGTTTAAGTTTTTCTTAATGTTTAAAACAAAGTTCTATTAACGAAATGTTCTTGTTTTTAATATTAACACACAAACACGTCTTATCCGTTTAACTGCCGTAATATAACTAAATAACAATGTTTTCTCGTCGCTGTTAATGTACCGAATACTCTTCAATTTCTAACCACCCTGACTATTTATACCTCTGACACATTTAATAAATTCCAGAGAGAAATTTATATTCTTTGTCTAAATAATGCTCTTTTTAGTTTTGAAGGTATAGATTTAAGAGTATTCTTACAATTGTTTTCTCTTTCTTCTTTATTATCCTTTAGCCAATTGCATTAGAATTTTTGTTGTTATTGCAACTCTGAATGAGTAAAAGAATGTGTGAATGAAGGATTGCAATTTTAATTAGGGCAAAGAAATAGTAATTGATATTTTAGTGCATTAACTGTTGATTTTTGTATTGATCAGACAGATGGATGTATTGAAGCCGTTTTTTCGTTTAGATGTGTCAAAGTAATCAATAATTTTTAATCTTCAAGAAAGGAATTGAAAGGAATTTTTTGAGGTGTAGCTGTGATTTAATTTAATTTAGTTCAAAAAAATAGTTCCCATCATTTGTTATTTTTATTAATGTTATAAGTTTCAAAAGTAGAATAAAAAATAATGGATTGCAAATAATATTTGTATGTATGTTTAAATATAGACATTTGTTTAAATGTATTCGATATATTTCAAGCAAAAATATGCACACAGCTTTTTCGATTTTTAATCAAATATAAATTCAATAAGAGAGTAATAATCTAACAAACTGTAATATGTTATATCCAAGACAAAGTTTTTATAAATTCATGATAAGCAATTATAAAACCAACATTTAGACTTGACCATTAAGTGAAAGTTGTAGACAGACTCATAGAACTTTAAACTGACTATCAATAGGAGAAACAAGGACAAAAGCATAACAGTGATTGAGTGAGTTTTTGGAAAGACGATTAAAGCTTTTAGTAAGTTATATTTTAGATCATTCTAACATATAAAAATAATATGAAGTAGTAAAGATCAGTTAAAAAGTTGAGTTGAAGGTGTAAAGTTGTTTGGAGTTGAAAATTAAATAAAAATTGCTGATCAAAATTATGTGAATGAAATTCTTTAAAGTGCTTAATTTAAAATAAGCTTCATTTACAAAATCTGTCAGAAAGCTACGGAAATAAAAAAATATCTTTATAGATATTTTTATCAATTGAATACTTGCATTTTTTAAATACATATTTCGGCAAATCATTTAAATAACGTATCGATTTTAACCAAATTAAAAACTCTGGTACGAATATATTCACGTTCAAACTTTTTAAACGTTGGAGATGAAATATTCTTTAATTCATAAAAAATGCGCTAGTTTTTTGAAATTTAACAAAACAAGTTAGAGCAAAGCTATACGCACTTTGAGGACTCGGATCTACAGTAATATCTCTCTCTTTTGCGGAGGACGTGACTTTTATGCAAAATTATAAGTGACTAAATATGTGAACGAAGCTAATTCAAAGAATATGTTCTTTTTTACAAAAAATTCACTCAGGTGTCGAAAGAATTCTTTCTAATTTTTAGAAATTGAACAAAACGTAAGTTAGAGCAAAGTTATACACACTTATAGGATTCGGAACTACAGCAATATTACGGAAGACATGACATTTATAGCACTTGAAAGAATTACATATTGCAGTAATGCAAAATTGTAAATGTATAAATAGATAAACGAAGCTTTGTTATGAAAATGTGGCCGATGTATTTTTCTTTAATTTTCATGTTATAAACAAAAGTTAATTATTTTAAACGCTCTCAGTTGTGAAGTGAATCCACTATATATTCCAAGCACATAATTCACAATGTACTTGATGTTGATATTATTTGTACCAAGAATTTGTAATATTAGAATATTTAACTAGTTATGGTTTATATTTATGAATAATTTATAAAGTTTTAGCAATTATTGTTATGCAGTTAAATAAAATTTTGATTTATGTTCGAAATTTCCCATAAAAATCAATTTGAACCATTAAATAAGATTTTTCACAAAAAGTAAAATCCATTATTAATGACCAATTGAAAAAAAATGTATTCTTTACATTAATTTGAAGACAAATTTCATAAAGCATTGATATCATTTCATTTTTTTTCCTTTTATCGCTTTAAAAATTATAATTTTGTTTGTAAAAAATTGCAATTTTTTTTTGCCAACACGAATTACAAACACACAGCTGTCTTCATGGGCCATACATATTGATCCCCTAAAAAGAAAAACATCTTAAAAAACAAAAACTGAAATAACACAAACGTGGAATAAAAGAAAAACAAAGAAATTTTCCGCATTGGTCACTGTGATCACTACTGAAGTTATTGTCTTGAACATTTACCACAAAATTCTAGCAACAACCATGTACATGGTTTTACAGAGATAGTGCGTAGATCCAGAATTTAAAAAGAATGAATTAATCATAAAGAAGTGTTTAAAATTGTGAACTTAATAAGTATAAAAATAATTTTTAATAAGGATAGGAAAGGAAAGTGATTTGAGTATAACAACTTATTGATAAGACATCACCAATGCTGATGAAGTATTTTGCTTCAGTTACGGACGAACACTGATAATAAGAGCAATTTACGAATTCGATAAATTGTTATAAACAATTCATCTGAAACTTTTATATTTGATATAGATTTTGGTATCTTTCTAAACTGAAAACATCTTTCTGTAATTAACTTATTTTTCATATATTTTGTTGAAAATTTTGAATAAATTATTGAATTTATTGTATTAAAACTCTGAAAATATACTTAAAACACCCCAAAATAGTAAAGAAAATATATTTTCATCCAACAAGAAGATAAATTAGGGCATTTTGTTTAAAACAAAAATAGAAAGAAAAAAAGAAAAGAAAAACACATACAAAATATTGTGCAAGACAAATGGCAAATAAGAAATCGGACTTTTCTTTACTAAAATTGAGAAATATATGAATGACATCAAGCCCTTTTCCAATAAATTGCCAAACAATTGCACAATTTTCTATAAGATTTGTTTCTTGCATTATTAATCTTTTAGAAGTGTTGTTGTAGGAAGTATTTATTAATAGATCGAAATAAAAGAAACAAAGTAAACTAAGAGTGACCCGTGTCAAAAATAATAAAAATGAAACACAATCAACTAAATATAAAATGATTTTCTTAGTTTTTTTGTTGTTTGGCCACAGATACTTTGCTTTGTTTTGCTTTTTACTTTTTTTGTTTTTGTGAAATTGCCAGATGTTTGGGAGAAATGTAGCGGTGGTGGTTAACATAATAAAGAAGAAGAAGAAGAAAAAAGTACATAACTAAGGATTATAATCACTAAGATGGGACAAAATTACGAAACAGTATTAAGAAAAATACATACTGATTTAGTATGAAGTTTAAGTAAACATCTTGTATTTCATTAGTATACAATTTATTGATATAAACTAAGATAAAACAAATCGCCAGATGTACATGTACTATTTTTGCAACAAATTGACAATCACTAGCCTCAGAATATTTTAAAACGTAGACAAAAGGAGTTGAGTTTTATGTAATAAGTTTGAATTTGTTAATTTGTTGTTTTAACGTGTTCAGTTAAAATTGTCATAACGAAATAAATACCTTTTCCAATATTTACTTCTAAATAAAGCAAATTCTGTTTATATATATAATGTTATTGTTTTAGATAATTGTCTTAGACTTAGTTCCCGATAAGATTGTGATTCTCATTTGTCGTATCTGTCTGTGAAAAGAAAAGTTGTCACATTATTTTGGAGATCTCACGCAAAAATTTGTTTCTCAATTTGAGCTATCAAAGATATATCTAATATATTTTGGAATACATATTTACGAAAGTTAAATCTAATATAATTTGAAAATCATATATATTTTGAAGTTTATCAAAATTACATCCAATTCAGAAATGTATTTTAAAGAAATAATCGTTATTCAAAATTTGATATCAAAAATCATCATGTCGCCTAATGCAAAATATGGACACCAAAAGCATTTAAAAGATCGTGTGACAACGTTGAATAGCGACGGAACAAAGCAACCAAAAGCATTTAAAAGATCGTGTGACAATGTTGAATAGCGACGGAACGAAGCGATCAAAAGCATTTAAAAGATCGTGTGGTAATGTTTAATAGCGACGGAACGAAGCCACCAAAAATTTTATCACAATATTTGTCTTATGTTTTATGAAGAAGAGCAGAGTTGTTTAGCAAATATAATGTTTTGGATTAAAAAATCATTTTAGATGAATGTTCGTACATATAGCATTATTGCCTTAAATTCACTTACGACAAAGAAATTTGATAGTCCCTCCCATCATTTCCTCACTATAAAGTCAATTTAAAAATAAATTTTGATTGTAAAGTAATATTTATGTTTAAATTGTGAGATCTACTTTTTTAGGTCTGAATAAAATGAAATATTTATCTTTATCAAAAATAAATTTGGAAAATTAAAGTAGCAAGCAATAAGTTTAATTTTTGGTCTAATAACCAAAGAAAGTTTAGAATTCCTCGCTGTGTTTTTAGAGGAAAAATTTTCTTTACAACTCTAGACCTAAAATGTTCTCGTATTACTTAACAAAAATCTTTTGTGCTAAATTAAAACAAAGAATTTAAATTTTTCGCAGTTTCTCATAAATTCATTATCAATATTTTGGTGTAATAAATAATTTGAAAATAAAATCCCACAGAAAATTTAAATCTACTCATATTTCAATCATAATTTTCATTGTAAAAAACCCCCTGCTTCGATGGTCAATAAAGCATAAAATATTCAAAATATTTTCAAGAATATTGTTAGCAAATTTATATAATTTTCTACAGATTTATAAGATTTTCTCATAAATGTCCTGTAAAAGGAATTTCATAAATAATAAAACAATTTTTTTTCTTGCCTCTCTGCGCTGCGCTTTGACAGCTAATTAGTTGTTGTTTACATAAACTCAATACTTATTTTGTGTGTGTGTTTGAGTGTGTGTGTAGTATAGTAATGGGTATAAACAAGGAGATGAGAATTTGTTTGAATGTCAATTTAAAATGCAAATTTATAAATTTAAAATTTGTGTAAGTAACCCTCGTCAGCAGCAGGCATGTTTTCAAGAAAGCCAGAAGGTTGATTTTCCTTAAATTTGACAGAGGTTACAATAAGGATATTTTTTACATAATTTAATTTTCGTCTTTTTTTAAGGAAATTCGCTACAATTTATTTGTTATTGAAAATACATAATTTAATTTTATGTATAAGAAAAGAAAAAAGATTTTAGAGTTTTTTTTCATTTAAAGGCAACAAAGTTTTAATTGAAGCTATTATAATACTGATGATAATGTAAAGAATTCATTAAAACATTTAAGGATTTGTTTAAGATATGAAAGAAAACTTTGCCAACCTTTTCTTTTGTCCTTAGAAAGTTGAGTTTGAATTAAAAACACATTTAAATTTCAATCGTTGTGAATGATATTTTTCTTTATTGTAATACATAATTTGATTAAGTATGTTTTCAGATGTTTTTCCCTTTTTTTATTAATAATATTTTTTCATTCCTTGTGCCTTTTTAAAGGCTTATTATGTTTTTTTTTTGTCCTCTTAAAGGATGTTTTCCTTACTTAAGTGCTCTTAGCCAAAATCATATTTATTCTTTCTCTTTTTTTTCTTTTTGTCTTAACATTTCTTTGGTTTTTTTTTTTAATTTATATTTTTTATGTTTTTTAATACATTTGAGCATTTTCTTTAACAAAATTTATACTAAATAAAATTTAAAAATATTCTTAAAAAATTGTCTTATAAGTGATTTAAAAAAATGAGCTAAATAAATTATTTTTATATTAATTAAATTTTTTTTTTAATATTATTTTGTTTTTTTTTTTTTCAATGACATTATTATTAATTAAAAACTCAAAGTGTTGTGGCTTTGAGTTTTAAAGAGTTGTTGTTGGTAAATTGCTAGTTGTGTTGTTGTTGTTGTTTTAAGGGTTTGTTTGTGTATGTATAATGGTTTGCTGGGTTATTTGTAAGACATGTGTTTAAAAATGTTTGTGATTAGAGGATAAAGTGCAAAAGTTTTAATTGTTTTTTGTTATAACAAATTTGACTGAATTTTGTTACCAATGAATTTCTTTAGTTATATATGTATGTAAAATGTTGTTTTGTATATAAATATGTAGGAGATTACAAATGCATATTTTCTATAGGGTATTTTCTTTTTGTTTTTGGTTTAAATAGTGTAAGTTTATGTAAAGTGAAAGAAATATTAAATTGTTTGTTTTTAAATGTTTAACTTGTTTTAATTAAAATATTTTTAAATTTTAAATGTAACTTCGTTTTTGAGTATAAATGTTTGTTTGTATGTAACTATGTTTTGTTTGGTTTTATGTTTAAGCCATTTATTGATTCGTTTTTCATTGTATAATTATTATTATTATTATTATTATTATTATTA
>JACGTJ010024647.1:0-11804 GCA_014858695.1 Chrysomya rufifacies | reverse complement strand
CCTCCAATAGGTCCTTGTTAAAGGATTTAAAGTGTACTCATTCCAATTACAGGGCCTCTAATATGAGTCCTGTATTTGGGTCTTAGTTTAAAAGTATAAGATTACAGATTATTTTCTTTGTCAAAATTCTATTTTTAAATTTTTAGTCTGTAGCACTATATACTGAATCATTTAGTAAATTGGCTACTGTTTTATATATGTATATAGATAATACCTATTTATCGGCAATAAGTTTGAGAATTTCCTCTGTAAAATTTCAAATCATTTTAAGAATTATAGATAAATTTTTGACTGATTATTATGTTTAATTAAATTTTGAACATTAAATTTTCCAGGACTTTAAAGAGATTTCACAGTAATTTGTAAATTATAGGATTTTATAGGAGTAATATAATATGGTGAAATATTTGTATTTTTACATTTTATGAAATCCTACTGATCCTTCCAATGAAACCTTATTGGTTATAGTTTTTAACAGTTAACATTATCTTATATATGACAGTTTTAAATTCATTTTGAAATAACATTTCCTGCTAGAAAAATAATATAATATTAAATATCACTTACCCCCAAAATGTGTTAAATAACATTAAGTGCATTTGATTTGACAAGACAACAAAAAAAAGGAAAACAAGTTTATGGCTGCAAAAGGGTGCTTTTGACAAGCTATAAATATAAACTGAAACAAGGGTGGTGGTAAATATTTCAAACAAAAACACTAAAGGTCAAGATTTTTATTCTTTTATATTTTTACTTATATTTATCATTAATGGCAAATTAATCTTTTAGTTTTTAATAAACTCATTAAAAGCATTAATCTTATGAAAAGTAGATTTATATAATAATTTCTATAATAAAATTTAAGTTATTTAATAAAACCTCTCCCCCTCCCTGTGTATAACAAAAACAAACACTTGCTAAATTCACCATTAAACCATGAAAGCAGTTGTTGTTTATTTGTTTACTCTTTGAGTTGTAAAAGCAACATTCACTTGCATTTGATAACATAACAAAAATTCACTAGGGATTAATAAATTTTATAGAGATTTTATTAAGAATATTAATTTTTAAAAAAAGAAAGCAATTCTACGATAAATTTTAACATTTAAAGGACTTTCCTTTAAACAAAAAAACGTAGGTGTAACATTTGAATATATATGACATATTTCCATATCACAAACGATCCTTTTCATATGCTAAAAAAAGACAAGAGGCCTTTTGCTTTCTTTTCTACTACGACGAGAAACATGCAACTATAAAAGTGCAGTTTATTAAAAATAAAAACTAAGAAAATATGTATTCTAAATAAATAAGGGCGAAATCTTTTTGTATGCAAAGTAGGAAAAGAAACAAGAGGAACTTAGGAACAGCACATGCGTGTTTCAAATTATTTAAACAGGAATTTTAAAACTAAATGTTTGATTTAAATCTACAAACTGAAGTTATTTCTGGAATTCACTAGATTTTTAAAAATTATAATAATTTTTTTGTAGATTTAATACTTACAAGAATAAGTTTTTATTGTTTTTAAAGTTTATAAACAGGATATTTTGTTTGTACATTTTTTTATTGTGTATATAACGAAAATACAATTTAACGGATGTCAGCCAAAAATAAAAAAAATAAAAATGTTTATTGCATAGTTTATACAATTTATGTCTATTAAACAAAATTTTTTGGAAAAATATGAATTTCCTAAATTCATGAATGCTTACGAACATTTAGTGAAAATATTTCGAAGAATTATTTAAGAGGCTTCTGTAATATAAATTGTAAATCTTAAAGCGATTTCGATATCTTAACTTCTTTAAAAATATGTACTCATTTATAGAATTATAAAAATGCGTACTTGGTACATCAAATAGTGAAATATATAACATAAAAGAAATGTTTCTCTAATGAATGTTTGAACTGGAATTGATCTCAAACTGAACATGACCTGCTCACTAACTTAACTAAAACTTAACGAGAGCGGAACTCGAATTGAACTAGAAATAACTTGGAACTGAACTGGGTCTGAACCAGAAATGAAAAAGAACTGAATTAGAATTGAAATAGAACTAAATTACAACGGAACTAGAATTGAACCAAAACCGAACCTGGACTGGAACAAGAACAAAAATAGTACAGAAGTATAATTGAACTAAAACGGAACTTAAACAGAAATAAACTAGAATTGAACTGGAACTGAACAAGAATTGAACTAGAACTGAACTTAATTTGAATTAAATTGAATTAGAAATTAACTAGAACAGAAATGAAATAGATTTAAAGTAGACCTGAAGTGGAATTGAACTAGAACTAAACAAGAAAAAACATGAAAATGAATTAAAACTGAAATAGAATTAAACTAAAACTTAACTCGAACTGAATAAGATCTGAACTAGTATCAAAATAGAGTTGAACTAGATCTGACCTAGAACTTTATTAGAACATAACTAAGACTTAAGACTAAGAACTCAACTAGAACTGAACTGTTGCTATTAAGGAGTTCAACCATATATCCTAAACAAAATAGTTCAGGATATTCAAAGAAGTAGTGAGCCGTGGTCCCATTTTAATATCAAAAAATGGGGCGTGAATTCAGATCAGTTTATGAATCCCTGACATAGAATTATATTAGTATGAAGTTTTTTGAAGCCGACAGATTAAATGATTATAATAAAAACACGAATATTTAGTTGAAGAGAGAATACTTACTATTATTTTGTACAGCCTCTACCTTACCTATAAGCGGCCTATAACATTGATGAAATTTAACACTTAAATTTTCAATTATGGTACAAAATTTCAATGCTTCATATTTGTCAATAGCTCTAATACAGACCTATTTTCCGAAATCCGCTGCAGTGTATGCATAGGTAAATTCACACGTGATGTAAGGCTGCTTTGATATATTGATGAGAGAATACTTACTATTATTTTGCATAGCCCCTACCAGAATGAGAATTTAAGTCAATTAATTACTCAATTCCCTTTGTTCCTATAAAATTTAACACTTAAATTTTGAATTAAGGTACTAAATTTCAATTTTCCGAAATCTGCTGCAGCTTGTGTATAGGTAAATTCACACGTGATGTAAGGCTGCTTTGATATATTCATAATATTTTTAATTTCCTAAATAATCTTTAACAAAATACTTTCTATTTATTTCAAAATTATCTCTAATATGTTAAAATCCTAAATACATGTAATTTCTAATTTCTTTTTTTTTTTTTTTTTTTTTTTTTTTTTTTGAAAATTGATTTTAAGATAATTATTGAGTTTTGTTTAAACATTTTCTATTAAACAAAAAAAAAGCAACTAATTAATAATTTCCTTTCATTTTTTTTCTATTCTCTTTGCAGGTAAGCAAACAAAATATTATTTTAATATAAATAAACAAGGTCTCCTCCTGGTAGCACTAATCAATAACTAAATGAGTAGACGTAAACAGAATACTGAGAGGAGGGGCTGAATGTTTGGTTTGTTAGTTTAATCTTCTATGACAATGACACCTTGTTGAATAGTTTATCGTTTAAAACCAATTTTAAAATATACGCTTTTTAATAATTATTATTATGATCATAAGTAACGAAGTATTGTTGACTTTGACATTTATGTAGATATAGACAATGATGGCTAAAAGGAGTTTAGTTTTAATATTAATTAAATATATATATTTTTTTTAATATAAAACCGAGAAAATCTTATCATGATTTGTGGCTGAATTTGTTTGCCCCTAACAAATTGGCCACACTCTAGTCTAGTTAGTGTCTAAGTTAAAACTCATCTAAATAGATTTTGCATATTTTAGAAAGTCCTTTCGCTTTTATTTGATTTTCCATTTTTAGTTTTCGTTTCTTTAACTATAGAAACTATTAATAATCATTACGTTAAGTTTGTGGAAAATGTCAACAATATATGAGCTATTGTTGTAGTTTGATTTTTTTATATTTAACACAATAAATATATATACCATACTAATGAAAGTTTATTATGGCGGCAACATTGTATAAATTTTGAAATATGTCTTTGCTGTGGAAACTTTCATCATGTAGCCTTTCGCTACTTGTTTAAGTTTTGTCACTTGTAAAAACTTCAAAATCTTATTAAGATTTTTTCTTATTTATTTTACAAAATTTTTACTTGAACTTTGTATTTTTATGTCTTTTTTTTTAGACAAGTGTCTGCTTGTTTATTTATAAACATTATTTTATAACAAATCAATCATTTTGTCATTAACTACCAAGGATTTGAAAGAAAATAAAAAGTTTCCTAAAATAATTGGTAAAACCAATGGACTGTTAAAGAAATCCCAAAAGAATTCTTAAAATATTATCACATTTAAATCTCATCCTCAGGCCTGAACAGTTAATTTCAAATTTAATTATTTTCTAATTGAACTATAACTATACTTTGTACACGTATAGAAAATTTTATTTTAAAATCAATAAAACTTTTTGCACTAAAATAACTTTCACGATTCAGTTTTATAATTATAATGATTGTACACAATTATTTCATTAATTTGATTGTTTGAGATCATATTATGATTATAATTTATAAAATTACAATTTCATGATATGAATTTTATAGAATAAAACACAATTTTCTTTCACATAATTTCCAAATGATTGGGTTTAAACATGTTTTTCTTTCATACAATCATGTGATCATGATCCCACTTGATCATTTGTATGATCTTTTGTTCATAGATCATAACATAATTAAATAGGTTTATAATATAAAGTGGAATCTAACATAATTAAATGAGACTATAACATGATAAAAGATTTATTATGATCATAACATGATCAATTCCATCATACTACAAATGAATGAATTGTCATATTGTTGCTTTGGAACATTTTAAAATAAAATGCAGTCATAATATGATATAATCTAAACATTGTTCGATCATACTTTTAGAAAACGAAATCGTAATAATGATTAATGTTATCATCTTTAAAAGTTCTTTAAATCATACAAATTGTTGTCGCAATTGTAATGTTATCATCTTTAAAAAAAAGTTCTTTAAATCATACAAATTGTTGTAGCAATTTTGAAATATATGATTGCTATTGCATATTATGCTCTTCATATATGATTAGCGCAAACATTTTTTTTCTCGGCGTATAATTGCAAATGAGTCTTGGCACTGTATAAAGTTTTGTGTTTTTTAGATCTGTGGTGCTTTTTTAAAATTTTTTGTTTTTGGTACTTTTTTGCTCTTTTGGAACCTTTCTTATCCCCTAACGTACCATAATAAAGTACGTCTTTTTCTTTTAAACTTCTAAATTGTTGTTTTCTTCTGTTTTTATCCTCATTTATTATAAATTTATTGGGGTACTCAAAAGAGTATCAAAATGTAGTTTTGTACACAAATATTTCACATACATTTTTCCTAATTTGTTAAATATTTGCTTTATTACTGTAAGAATTAATTAGGATTCTAGGTTAAGATCTGAAATTTGCGTTTCTTTTACAAGAAATATGTCCAAAATGGTCTTTGTACAGTTAAATTTTTTCATGAAAGCAAATGCATCCATCATGGGGAAATGTTTTAGAGATTTTTGGTGTAGACTAGATCTTAATAAATAACTTTTTAGGTAATCACTGAAATTAACTTTTTTTTTTTACTATCTAACTTAAATTTCCTCATCTTAGTCCCCTTAGTGTTATTAAAGTTAGCTTAAATAGATTCCTTTACACCTCTCGTGTAAACCTACTTAATCTCAAGATACTTAAATCTCAAGATATACTGTACCAAACATCTTTATTTACAATGTTTCCAAACAACATTTTTTCCCCCTGTAATACAAAAGACCGACAATAATTACTATGCATTTTAAAATTACAATGCTTAAGTGTAATTTTCTTATTAGTTGCAATATGTTGCATGTATGTTAAACAACAAATATAAATATGTTGCAACAATGTTGTTTCCAAAGCAGCAAAACAATAAAAAAAAATAATAAACTATATATGAATACGTTTGAGTCTTTTTTTAAAAGCCTCTTTAACATTTAAGTCTAATTTTATTGACCATTTGTTGATTGAAAATATTTTCTATTTGTGAGTGTAGACGACTCGCAGGCGAAAGAAATTTGTCGTTATGGCAAAGAAACAAAAAAATGCTTTTTTTGTAAATTAAAATAAAATTTAAATTTTTCTGTTGTTTTATTGCTATTTAATCAATTGCAGACAATCTTTATAAGTAAAATGGTTATTTTTCTAAATGACGTGGGATTTTTGAGGATGAGTTTAAAAGACATTTGATCAATTTGAATATGATGTATTTAAGAGTTTATTTAAAAGCTATATAGTGATAAAATTTGTTACGTTAAGATGTAACACATTATATAATATCAACTACAAATGATTGACATATTCAAATTATTTAAAACTCTGTTAATTTGATATCAGTTATTAAAGTTCGAAAGAAAACTTACAATTAATTGGTCTGTCTAGACTAGATATTTTGTTGTCAAAGGTGCTATTAAACTTTTTATGATTATAGCTAACAACCTTTTCGAAACTTATGCATATTTTGTTGTATTAAAATAGCACAACAACGTCTCTTCATAAACTAATAAAAGTTAATCTAAAAATCGTTTACATAAAGATTTTCAAATGAAGTTAAAAAAATTCAAGTTCCTTGAAAAAAAGTAGATGAAAATCTCACAGCTTAGTTCCTAAGGTTTTAGTTTTTAATACCCTTCTTACAAAATCTAGTTTTACCTACACATTTTGAGATTACAAAGGGTCTCTTGAGATTACAATAGAAAAAGATAGTGGTGACTCTATTTTGAATAGTTCAATTACAATCGATTAGTTCTAGTTTAGTACTTTTACAGTTTCAATTCTTGCCCGGTCCTAGTTCAACCCTAGTTAAGTTCTATTCACTTCTAGTTTTAGTTCAGTTCTAACATATTTCTAATTCAGTTTTAGTTTACATTTTCAATTTAGTTCTAATTCAGTTGTATTTCAATTATAGTTTAGTTCTACTTTAGTCTTAGTTAGTCCTCTTTTAGTTATAGTTCGGTTCTGTTTCAGTTTTAGATCAGTTCTAGTTCAGTTGAGTTCTAGTTCAGTTCTGGTTCAGTTCTAGTTCAGTTCTAGTTCGATTCTAGTTCAGTTCTTTATAACACATATATGTATAAATTCGGTTGAATATGTTACTTTCTATTTTGTTATGAGGAGTTTTGGAAAAAGACTTTAATTTTTTATATCTGAACCGCTTTTGCTGCTCAGATGAATAATGAAAATTATGGCTAAATGGCTCGTAGTTTTGGCGTGAGCATTAAGCAGATGGATAAACAGACGGACATGGATAAACAGACGGACATCGTTAAATTGACTCAGAATTCGATGTGATTCAATAATGTACACACAATGTAGGTTCTTAGATAATTCTTTCTGGGTGTTACAACCGTAATGACGAACTTAGTTTACCCTCTATTACCACCTTTGGTGGTGGAGGGTATGAAAATATGAATTAAATTACTGTAATTAAAGAGAAAAATAGATAAATTATTTTAATTGCAAATGCAGCAAAAAGCCAATATATTAATTGCAAACAAAAACTTTTTGCACAAACAATTTCATGCAACTTTTTCTTACTAATGAATAAATAAAGCACTCAACTAAATCAACATATTTTTGTAGAAAAATTTCTAAAAATAAAAAAGAGAAAATAATAAAATCACTTTGTTATTCATAAACATTAATATGATGGGGGGAAAATGTCATAAAGGGTTCAAAAGTCAGATGGCCATATGTGGTCATCATATGTAGAAAAAAATGATATAAAACAAAATAAAAGATGTATAAATAAAATAAAATATACTTGATTTTTAAATAAATTTATTTATTTCATTTCAAATAACTAAAGTTACCAATACAATAGTTTGATGTAAGAGTATTTGTGTAGATAAGAATCTTTTTTTTTATTTGCAACAATGCAAATGTATTCAAACTTATCAAGATTCTTAAGGAAGGAAAAATGTTTGATTAGTGAAATGTAAAAGAATGAATTGTTATAGGTTTTCTTTGAAATGAAAATTTCTTAAAAAATTTCTGTTCATTGTTTCATTCCTTAAAATAACTGTTGGAAAAAATGTAAATATCGAACCTCCCCCCATGTTTGGTGTATTAACAATATTTGCATTTTTTTCATCTTCTTATTTTTATAACCCCATCTAACAATATTTGTTGTTGTTGTTGTTATTATTCAGATTTTATTTTGTTTTTATTGAATTGATAAAAATCACGAACGACCCCAGAAGCAAAACAAGCATCAAACAATTGTATTACTTGTTGTTATTATTGTAGTTGCAAGATAAAAATCCTTCAATATTCAATGAAACAAATGAAGAACCAAATTGTAGATTTTTATGTCGTTTTCTCTTTTTTTTCTGCATAAACTCTCGTACAACAATAACAACAACACAGAATAGCATAACATGATATTCGAAAGTAACGAACGAACGAACGTATAAATGACTGAGGGTATTTGTAAAATAATACCACATATGAATACTAACTGAACAAAGTTAAATAAAATGTGGTTGCAAATACAAAAACAAAAACTAAAAAAATATTAAAAATAAGAACCAAATTGTATTTCTATACAACAAATACGACGACAACATACATATACTTATAGCAAAACATATTCCAAATACGACAGTTAAATCCTCCCTGATATTTATTGATGAAAAATTTGCAAATAAATGTTTTATATGTAGGATTTTCATTTTCTATACTCTGTTTCTAGTTCTTCTATCACCCATCAATACTGTTACGGGGGTTGAGGTTTTTCCAACAAAAACTTAATCGAATTGTTTTACATCAATATGTTAAATATTTTATTGAATTTATTTTAAGATACCTTACAATTTTAAGTTAAGCACATTACCGTTGAATTCAAATAGGACTTAGAGTACAAGCAAAATCTGAACCGATTTTTATAAATATAAATAAATACTTGCAGTTTTAACCCGGCGATGCAGGTGAAATAAAAACATGTAAGATATCCTACACCATTACAGATGAAGTAATGAATGGGTTATCATCAATTTCTATAAGTTTCGTCCTTATACTAAAACAATAACCATTGGCAAATCTTACTTTACCCACATAATCTAACATTTTGTGCTGTTAAATCCATATTTGTAGGTAATATTTATATGGGGACTTGCTGAAATAATGATGTGATTGGAGTGAAATTTGATACCTATATTGAGGTCTATAAAAAAATTTCACTAAATTATCTGAATATTTAAATGAATCGTGTGCTTAATTCCGCATTCCGGGGTTCCATTTGAATGGGGACTAGTCAAAATTGTGAACCAATTCGAAAGAAATTTTGCATAAGAAAGAAATATGCTTTAATTGCAATAAATTTGAAAATATGAATATGAGTTATATGTATAAATCTCAATTCCAGGAAGAGCAGAAATATTGGTCCGATCCCAGCCATTTTCAATTAGAATCGTCCCTTTTTCAAACCAAGACAATGTGTCAAATTTCACCAAAATATTTCCAAAAACTGCGACATGCATTTTGTTCATAAGGCCGCCCAGCCAGCCATCCAGACGGACATCGTTAAATCGACTCAGAATATGATTCTTAGTCCTGTGCGTTACAAATATTTTGATATATTTGTAAAAAAAAATTATTACTGCAGTCAGTAATGACAATATTTTCCCTAAAAGCGAATGTAAAATGGGATCAGCTATAACTTTTTTTATATATAGGCCTATAGCTATGTTTTATCAATATATATTTTTTTTTTATCCGTTTAGACCCCCATTTTTGATGGGTTTTTATATGGTAGCCATGAAAATACCGCACCGATTTAAATGAAAATTGAGGTATTTATAGGCATAAAACTCCACTCCGGGGATGACATTTGTATGGTAGGTATTTTAAATAATGGACCGATCATGTCCAATTTCAATGAAGGCATTTTTAGGTATAAAACCCCACTATGGGAATGACATTTGTATGGTGGGTATTTGAAATAATGGACCAATCATGCCCAAATTCAATAGGTTCCGTCCTTGCACCAAAATAGTAATCAGCAACCTGTAGTTCAATTACAACGTTACAGGAACGAAACAATGGTTACTTATCTGTATTGCAAACATGTGCTGGATGGAGTAGGCGAATTTCGTTGAAACCTCAAGCAAGATCATTTTTTTTTTTAAGATTTTTTGTGTGTCAAATTTTCTTGAAATGGTTTTAGTTGTTTGTTTGGCTAATTTTAATAATAAAATTGCAATTAACGCCTCAAAATTTCGTACAACTATAACATTTATCTTTATATATTACAGATAAATCACAATATTTTATAACACTCCCAGGTCGTTATAAATCCCTTAAGATATGTCCCAATATTCACATGAACATTTGGAACACAAATACATACTTTTAAAAGTTAAACACAGTAAATATGTATATATGTGAGTATTTTTTAAATAAAATTGACAAAAAAAAATAGAAAAAATAAGTGGTAACATTCATCAATATAAAATACATAAGAGACATATTAAAAATCCCTACAATAACAAATTGTCTGCTAACATTTTGCACTAGATGCACTACAATGATACTTAAACATTCAACGACAATGTTACATAAAGATGCAACGTAAGGGTGTTCATGTGGTTATTATAAAATAGTAACGTTACAGAGTGGTTGTTAGGCTTGTATAAAATTTATATAAAGGAGTCTCCTGTCAGTCTTCTATTATAGTAGCAGGTTAACTGACAATAGCAAATATTTGCGAATAAAATCCAACAACCATTGCAATTCGATTTAAATTTTGGTGTCATCGGGAATATGTATGTAAATGTAGGTAGTTAAATATATTTGTGTATGGATTTGGTTGTGGGTGTTTTCCTGTTAAATGTTTTATTTGCTTGCCAGAAGCTTGAGAAACTTATATTTTTATATGTAAATATATTTTGGTTTTACGTATAACTATGTAAATGCATTTGTGGTTTTTACTTAATGATATCTTGCTATTAAAACTCTATATATTTATAACATTTCAACAATATGTTCCAAACGAAATATAACATTAAAACACACACACTTATGTCAGCAAAGCAATAAAAATAAAATAAACCAATGTGTGACATCCTTTAATACATTAACATATCAACCCAATGCAAGCACTGGGTATTGACAGCTGCACTTAGACTCTCTCACACAAATACAGTTAAACAAATTAACATATAGTGCAGCATACATTTAGGCTGATTTGACGTTATTTTTCCTATTTTTTGTTTTCTCCATTTCAAATACTATTCTAACTATAAAACTATCTTTCTGTTTGTAAATGTTTAAATAAAAATAAATGCAATTTCATTACAAAACGCATTTCATTTTATGTTCGTAACTTAATATTTGTATTGTAACATACATACATTTCATACATGTATGCATGTTACGTACGCCATAGCAAAATATATTGATTTTTATTTTATTGCAACATATTGCACAAAAATGTATTTGTTTTAAGCTTAATGATGATTTTAAATTGTTGTTTGTGTAAGTCAAATTATTTGCAATTTATCACACATTATTTACCCAGAGTTTAGCTTTCATGTGTATATGTAAATGCTTCGTGCACTGCAACAAAACTCTTCACTTCAGTAATTGTGTTAATGAAAATTATTTTAAAAAGCAGCCTAATATGAACTTTCATTGTTTAAATGAAGAATTTTTCATTAATATTGTGAAATGTTATTTAATAAGTACAATGAAACGTGTTCATAAGCAGTTCAGTTCTAGTTCAGTTCTAGTTCAGT